>PVJH01010408.1:0-73949 GCA_004026705.1 Nesogale talazaci
TACTTTCAGTAAAATATCAACTAGTCTTCCTAATAAATATCAACAAATTTAGAAATCCTACATAGGGTCACCATGAGTTGGTATTTAGTTGTATTCTAATGGGAACAGCTCACAAAAGATAAGTACGCTCCCTAAAATCAAGCAGGTTGTGGCAGGGATGAATCTTCATTCAGGTTTCCTAATGACCACCATGAAGATTTTTCCTGCCATATCACCATGCTCTACTTTGGACATTACTTCTCTGCTATTAAGGAATCAGATTTCACACAATAGGGCTCTATTCTCGGTGACCCCCAATCAGGGAGTCAAGTTGCTCAAGTCTCTCACTGCTTGCAGACAACGACTTGCTGTCCACTAACCTTTAGAGGAAACTATAGCATTGCAGTTGCCCAAGATTTGTGGCTAGGGTCCAAAGCTGAGGACAAAGAAACAATCAGTACCCCCATATTATCCTGAGAGTTCCCACCTTTGGAGACATTTCCTTGGGAGAAAAGGGAAGGAAGTGTTTTCCACTCTACAGAGCAGTGTTCTTGTAAAGGTGAGAAGTGGCTGCACATCAAAAACTAGTATACAATCCTCATTTGGTCATTTATTTACACAGAGGGCTTCTCTTTTGGTACTACATGGAGGAGTCAACCATTTCACAAAAAAAAATGGAATTAAAAGATTATGAAATTTCCCATAAACTTTTTCAAGTCCCGATTTACATATCTAAATAGCAGGAGTTATATATAATGGAATAAAGAGAAGGCAGAAGTACCGCATTTGGTATGCTCACATATGACATTGCAAGAAAGTGATGGCTTTCTGAGGGTCAAGTTGATAAGAAAAATGGTAGCCTGGGTTGCCTGGTAGGTTATGCTGAAGAACTAAATATGGAGTAAGTATATTCAGAAAAATGTAAAAACTATGGAGAGGATATGTATAAGTATATATGTAAATATATGTGTATACAAAAGAGCTTCAAAATTTTGAGAGAAAAATTAACTTTTAATCTCACTTTAAAAATAAGGTTCTTTACGTTCTCCCATATTTGGGATTATGAAAATGGTGGAGACGCCACATTTGACCTGTTTTGGCTACAAGGAAAAAGGAGAATCTGCTTCCACATTGGTCCAAGGCTAGTCCCCACAAGGCAGTGGTCAGACGGGCCTTTGCCCTTCTTTTTTTTTCCCTTTGCTCTTCCTTTACCATACTCTGACACCGACATTCCTCCCACAATGCTTTATTTTTCTGCTGAGTTCAATATTTTATTGCAGTGGATTCACAAAACTCTCAGACAATCTCAAGATTAAGAGTTCACTAGCTATATGACATGTTACCCCAAGCCAGGATCAGAAAACATTAAGGGGATCAGAAATATTAAAGGTATAGTCATTTGTCCATAGCAAGACTTTTTCTCAGCCAGAAGCTAAGTGTTGCTCTCAGGGCCTCAGCCTCTCAGACATGTGGACCCTTAGCTTCTGTTTTGATAGACCAGTAGGCTCACCCTGGTGGTCTGCCTCACAGTCTTACAGTCTCAGTGCTGCTCCTCTATTCTGTCTCATGGTCTCACCAGCTCAGCTTCTGTTGCCACATGGCTCCCACTCCCTCCATCACCTCAAGTGGGGAGAGATTCCACTATGTATTACAAGTTCAATATGAAATACAACATGGTATAAGGAAGACTATAATCCCCACAACTGAATCATGAGGTAACAGGAGGATAGAAGGAGAAAGGATTGACATTGTCGAGAATACTGTCTTGCTCGGACCCGCAACCAATCGTCATGGAAGCAGCAGTCATGAGACCAGAAGATGCATTTGCATTAGGTAAATCGACTGCACAAGATCTCGTTAGGGTGTTTGAGAGCAAGGGTAGTGCTTTGAGCACTACAGTGTGCCTGGCCCAAGTCATGCATCATAGGCATGTGAAAGTTGGACATTGAATAAGAAAAACTGGAGTAGAATTGATGTCTTTGAATTGCGGTGCTGGAGAAGAATATTAAAAGAACAAAGGACTACTAAAAGGACAAAATGATCTGTACTGGACAAAGTAAGGCTTGAGTAGTCCTTACTTATAGAGAGACGGGGATGGCAAGGCTTTATCTTATACACTTTGGACATGTCATCAGGGGTAAAAGTGGAGGGGCGGTGAAAAAGAGGAAGGTACTGGGCAAGTTGCACTGATACAATGGCTGTAACAATGGGCCCAGCTAATGTATGATGGTGAGGACGGCACAGGACAGTGCTTACTGTATCATTCAGTGGTTATCTTTTGACAATCCTGCCAGCACTTTATGAGGGATCCAATCTCTCTATACCCTTAATGGAAAGTGTTGTTGGGTTCTTTTTTTAACTTTTCTATTCACACTGGTTTGGGTAATATCTTTATGATATTTTGATTTTTAGTTGTCATAGGGTTACTGTGAGTTGGAACAGACTTAGCAATGTAACAACAACAATAAAAACAATATGAAATAATTGCAAGTATATCTTCCCCTAAACTGGGCATAATTAAAAAAGCAAAAAAGGAGAAGAATATAAAGAAAAAAGAAAACCAAGGCCAAAAAATGCACAGGAGGAAGGACGACCTTCCTTCAAAAAGAAATTGAAAAACAACAGTGGAACAAGTAAAGAAAATAAAATCTAGAAACTATATAGTTTTAGTATAAATATTAAGCAACCAACGCAGTTTCCGTGGATACAGTGTTCACTCTACAGCATGCATACAGCTGCACATGGAGGGTCAAGGACAAGTCTACATGCATACGTGTTGGGATGCATAAGTGGTACACCAACTCCACTTTATTTAAAATTTTAAAAAGAAAGAGAAGAGAAGGGAAAAAAGTGGGGGTCAGAGAGAAGGTAAAACGAAGAAGATAAAGAAAAAAACCTAAACCCAAAGTTATATGTCCCTATTCATATTGTCTATGCATAGGCTTTCCAAGACTATACATCTTTTTTTTTCAATTTCAAAAATTATAGGTTTATATTTTTAAATATAGAATTTATTGGGGGGTCTTACAACATTCAATGCATCATTTTTAGTAAGCATACTTGTACACATGTTGCCACATTCATCTACAAACATTTTCTTCTTGAACCCCCCCAGCATAAGCTACTCTTTCTCTCTTTCTTCTAGTTCTTTTGTTTTGTTTTGTTTTGTTTTGTTTTGTTTTGTTTTGTTGGGGGGTCATCACTGCCCTCTGGTGGTCATGGGAGCTACCCAGCGCTGCTTCTGAGAGCTGCCACTGGATTTGAACCACCAAGCCCGTGGGCCACCATCCAGCACTCAACCACTTACTGCACCGGGGCTCAGCCCCTATTTTTTTTAATTCCAACTCCCCATATTTCCCCTTACCCCTTAACCTCCCTCATGAATGTCCAATAATTTACAAATTATTATTACCTCTTCATATTGTACACTGTCCAATGTGTCATTTCACTCACACCTATCCACCCCCCCTCCGCATTCCAGAGAGGTGGTCACATGTAGATCCCAGAAATTTCGCCCGCCCTTTCTACTCCACCATCCCTCCACCCTCCCAGTGTCACCACTCCCCACTAGTCTCAAGGGATTATCTATCCTAAATTCCCATGTTTCCGACTCCAATGTACATCCCCTGGTCTAGCCGAATCTGACAGAATTGGGATAATGATAGTTGGTGGGAAGAACCATTTGAAAACCAGAAGAAAGTTGCACATTTCATTGCTATTACACTGTACCTAGATTGGCTCTTTTCCTCACTGCAACCTCTCTGAAGGAGGATGTCGCTTCACTTATTGATGGGCTTTGGGTCTCCAATCTGAACTCCCCCTCATTTATAATGATATAATTTTTAGGTCTTTGATGCTTGATTTTGGATCCCTTTGACACCTCGTGGTCACAGAAGCTATTGTGCTTCTTCCATGTGGGCTTGCTTCTTAGCTAGATGGCCACTTATTTACCTTCAATTCTTTAAGATCACAGAGGCACATCTTTTGATAGCTGGGCACCATCAGCCTTCTTCACCACATTTGCTTATGCACATATTTGTCATCAGCAGTCATACATCTTTTTAAGAACAAACATCCTCATCTTCCCTGTGTTAGGTTGGGTTCCCTGGAGAAGCAAAACCAATGACACTTGCATGTATTTACATATAAGAAAAGATTTGTATCAAAAAGTGGCTTACAAGGTTGTAGAAATAGGTAAGTACAATCAGTTCAAGTAGACTTCTTCTGGCTCATGGAAGCTGACAGATAGAAGCAGGATGATAAACAGAGATAGGAGGGGGCAGAAGTTGGCAGATGCAGAGATACTATGAATCCAAAGTCAACTAAATGAATCCACTGTTGGTTATCTACTGGGGACTCTTGGGACTGGCAGGTGACACAACAGGTATTGGAGGAACAATATGCAAAATCCAGACTGTGTCAGGCAGGGTCTCTTAGAGAAATAAAATCAGGACACTAGTAATTCTATTTATATATTTATATATAGAGAAAGTTATACAAGATAAGAAACAGTTAACTATAAAGCAGTACAGTTTGCTCAGTGCAACTCACTTGTATGAGACAGCTAGAAGACTGGCAGTCCTTGAAATATTGAGGGCCACTGAGTAGTCCTCTGTTGAGCAATTCAGGCTATCTGGTCACAGGCAGCAAACAGCAGAGAAAGTCACCAACAGTCAGGCTGATGAGAGTCCAACAGTCCCCAGCTCAAGAGATGTACGTCCCAGGAGCATGGCGAAGTAGGGCTTGAAGGATCCTCAACTCACAGCTCTGCACTCCCACGATTAGGTGTCCCACGGGTAGTGTTGCTTGCAGGTCGAAGCACAGGACGAACAAGGGAGCTCTCTGGTCCGAAGATCCGAAAGCAAGAGAGAGGACAGGACTCGTTGAGCCCTTCCTATCTCTGCCCTTCAATTCATCCCGTGTGTTCATTGGCCGTGTGGTCACAACAGACCCACCAATCTTCTGTGGCAATGTTGGCATAACAAACCTACCCATCACACAGACATTGCCAAAGGTGAAGGACCAAAGAGAGTTAGACTCTGCCTAGTCACTTTCTCATATACAAAGGGCCATGCCTCTAAGGAGATGTCATCAGGGTGTGACCCAATTGATGGGTTTGATTCCACCCCTACCCTTACCCAGGAATGCCATTTTGCATAATACTTCACCATCACATTCTCCCACAAAGTGGTTTGTTGGTTTGAATCACTGGCCTTGTGGTTAATAGCCCAAGGTCTAACCCAGAGTGTTATCAGGGTTCCATAAGAAAAAGGGCATAAAAGAAAGATGCATAGCACTGGTAGCATGGACAGAAAGGGGGACTATACTTCTGTCACAGGAAGGTTGTTCAAGATACGCAGGCAGGTCACACCTCTCTGGTTGCCATTTCTGGGCAGCCCTGGGGCAAGAAGCTAGTTATCTGGTTCTTCAGCACACTGCTTGAATTAATTTGCAATGGCTGTGCTCTGCCAATTGACTGATCACCACTTTGAAAGTGTCCTTGTTCTCTATTTTCATTCAGTCACTGACACTTCTTGGTCTTCTTCCTTGAGTTCTGGGTTCCAAAATGGTCCTCCACATCCATTTACTGGGTTTCTCCAATCTTTGCTGTGCCAGTTGTCAACAGGAAATTGCATAGTTTCTCATTTGGGCTTGATCTCTCCAAGTGAAACCTTCTTAAAGATTTAAGATTTCAGAATAGTCCCTTTCAACAGATTTGCTCAATGCAATGCTTAACTTGATTTCTTGACTACTGTTTCCCTTGGCACTGATTGTTGTCTAGGAGAAATGAAATCCTTGAAAAAAAAATAGAAATATATAAATGTAATAGGTATTATATGACTACACCAAAGATCTGACAGCTATTTATTGATTCATTAGCATGCCTGGGTTCTTTCACAAGGATCCTTGGTGGAACCATGAGTTAAGCACTAGGCTGCTGGCCACAAAGTCAATTCTGCAGCTATTCCTCGGGAGGAAGAGAGGGCTCTCTGCTGCTGGGAAGATTGAAGTCCAAGAAACCTGACTTAAGGAGCAATTGCATTCCGTCCTGCAGTGTGAAAGGAGTCGACATCAACTTAATGGCGGATGCATTGACTTGTTCACCTATTCGATGTCACTTTATTCTTAGGCCAACTCTGAGCACTAAATGTTATTATATGCTTATTTTAATCAAGGGGACAAAGTTTTGATCAAATTAAACAAAATCATAAAGTTAATAGGTAATGAAGAGAACTAGGATTCAGAGCAAAGGCTCTTGGTCTACGCCCTAGCACCACTCTACCGTATGTCCAATAAAATCAGAGAGCTGTGAAGAGAAGCCACATAAGATGAATTACATCCAATGGGCTAGGAAAAGACTCACAGAGGCTTCTGGAAAACTGTTGTGTACATCTCTTTCCAACTTGTTCAGTGACTTCACACTGAAAGAGTAAAATCAGACATTCTTGGAGTAGCACTACCACAGAAATCAACAAAAACCATTTAAGTCGGGGCTTTCTTGACCCAGGAACCTGTTTTCCATCACACACTATAAAGGATCCAATTCTTTGGAATCTCTGGATCCTTAGAATGCCTGATATCAATATTTTGGAAGCCATAGACAAATATAAAATAATCAGACAGATGAGCCTAATTGATGTTTAAGAAATTTGAATGCATTGAACAATAAGCTCACCTGCTTTGGTGCTGGCAATGGTGGTCTCTGGCCTCAGGGACACTTCATAAGCAATCACAGACCTATGACTTTCAATATCAGACACTTTTCTATGTTAAGAATTTAGCCGGCATTGTGACTCAGCTACTCATATGATAAGATTGTAGGTCAATTTTCAGCAATATCAATTATGTTACTAGACGAGATAAGGCTTTCTTTGATGGCATAAGTAGAACTTTGAGGTCATTTCTAAGGCATTTGAGCCATGCTTCTAAAGTTCTCAGTTTATTTATTTCCTTTAACAGTGTGGCTCTTGCAAAGAGTACTAACCAACCAACTTCCCTATACTTCTCATCCTGACAAAATTGTCAAAAGGTATCAAACACACCATCACCGAGAGCCTCACTTCTCACCAACCATTAATCTAACAGAGTTCTATTTAGGGGTTTTGTTTTGCCACTTCACCCCATGAATTAACAGTGCACTGTGTACCAGCAGTGACAAACTTCCAGGTACTTACAGAGATGAAGTTCTCAGTGCATTTTGACCTAACTAGACTTGAGAACCGGTATAGAAGCAATCATCTTTAAGAGTTTGTTTCTCTAGAACCACTCCTTGCACAAAAAGTATTAGGCTGAGTTCTCTTGAGAAGCAAAATCATTGATGCTCATGTATGTTTGTATAGAAAGATTTATATCAAGAAAGAACTTACACAGTTATAGAAACAGGTAAGTCCAGTTTGATTTAAATCAAGCTTTCTCTATCTCATGGAAGTTGATCAACAGGAAGCAAGATGACAATGCAGAAATAGAAAAAGAGCATGGACCGGTGGATGAAGGGGTCCAGAGTCAGCCAATTAATCTGGCTTTGGTAGTTCACTGCATCTTGGGACCGGCAGGCAATGCATCAAGAGACCAAGGAACCAGACATCAGACCCAGCTCAGACAGAAGGTCAAAGGCTGAGGACTGTTGGATTCTGCTTGCTCTCTCTCGTGTAAAAATGCTTATAACCTTCTGGATCAGAGGCCAGGAACTTGTTTCCTGCTTTCTTAAAATGAGAAATGTCTCTAAATATAAACAAAAGCTATGTACATAAACATGTCCACTTCAATACTATTTATGTTGATGGGAAATGGAGAGTAATACTATGACAATGTTTGAAGTAGTTATAAAAGAGCTACTTACCAAATGCTAATTTCAGAGAGTAAATGAAAAAGTCCACAGCAATCTAGAAAAATGCTTGGAACATGATAAACTAAGAAACATTGATAAAGTATAGAATACAAAGTGGAACTGTGTTGTAGTAATAATTATGTAGTGAGGTGACAAATTACATATACAAATTACATATTACATATACAAATCCCTATACTTGTGAATAGAAGTCCTAGTTTAGAGTGCATAAGTTGGGCTGCAATCTGCATGGACAGCTGTTCAAGACCACCAGCAGCTCCGAGGGAGAAAAACCGGGTTTTCTCCTCCCATCTTCAATTACATTCTCAGAAACCTATGGGGGGCCCCTGACTCTATACCAGTGGAGTTTGGTGTTGGTTGGCAGCTGTAACGAAAAGCAGACAGTGAGGGACCAGTTATTGTCTACTAGGATCACAGTAACATTTCAAATAGTAAAATTATTCTCATCCACTACTGTGCACAATATAAAATTATAACTTCCTGTAATAGGAGGGTGTATGTATGTCAAAAAGAACATCAAGAAGATACCAAACATGATTATTACTGTGTTAAGTATCTCATTATAGATAACTTCAAAGTGTTCTCTGTTTTCCAAATATTCTCTACTGTGCTTACATGTAATAGCCTAAAATATTAAGTGTGTTAGTCTGGGTAGACTAGAAAAACAAATCCATAGACACTCATATGCGAATAAGAAAGAGGGTTACATACAAAAGCAGTTACAGAATGAGAAAACATACCAGCCCTGTCCAGTCTAAGCCCATAAGTCCAATGTTAGCCCAAATATCTAATACTTATCTATAAAATTCTCTTCAGACTCACAAAGCACATGCAATGATGCCAAATGCAGGATGATCACATGGCAGTGTATAGAATTTCTTTGGAATCAGTAGCATTTGAAACATCTCAGCGCTGGCAGGGGTCACCCAAATGTCTCCTCCAGTTACCAGGCCACAGGGTTTATCAGCATATTGCCATGTGTCCTGTCAATAGAGCTCTCCAAGAGAGTGGAGAGAGTAAGAGTGTTTCTCCCGCCTCCAAGGAGGAAATATGAGAGTTTTCCCAGAAGTCTCAGGGAAAGGACATGCCCACAGAGGCATCATTGGCTGTGACTCAATTGACAGACTAGACTCAACCCCTTCACTCTTAATCCTCTCAAGTCCTTAACTGGCACCTGATGATGTAACTACCAAATTAAAGATGACATTAAGAGAAGTAGATTAAATTGTTTCCTCCTCCAGGAAATACTAAACTGTACTGTCAGTGAAAGCCAAATCAAACTAGTTGCCATCTGAACACAATTCTGAGTAGAACAGAAATAAGGAAATCATTAAAAAATGTAAAGAAAACTAATATGACTAATTGGTAGGTCTAGAAACTATGGAATGGGAGGAGATCTTGCTCTGCACACTTTTGCATGAACCCACAAAAAAGCGAATGAGGGTGATTTTCTGAAATGTGATTTTCTTTGATAAATCTGAAGTGCTCTATGATATCCATGTGTATGTGTATTGTAATAGGATATACTGTACATAAATGCAGATGTGTATGCAGTGGCTTCTAAAAGTTCAGGAAGAAAATTGAATTAAAAGACAACAAAACTTTTCTAAAAAATAAGAAGGCTTAAAACATCAAGGAGGTGTCAGCAGGCTGCAACCTAATTGATAGGTTGGGCTCCACCCCTACCCTTACCCAAGAGTATGTAGTTGACATAATTTTTAACCATCATAGGTGAATAAAAGAAATAATCCCAAGTCTAGCAGACACTTTTGACTTTTTTCAAATAAGTGGTTAGCTGATCATTCCAAAGACAATGCCTAAGCCAGTCTTAAAATTCAAAAAATGGAGTTTTGTTGTGTTGGTTGTTGTGTGTTTTTCTTTTTATACGTGGACAGTGAGAGGGAATCGATTGATGCTTCTTATTGCACTAAGGAGAGAATATCAAAAGAGTTTAGTTGGTTAAAACCGGCCAGGGACGTATTTCTTCCTGACACCTAGTATTATTCAAATGACAGCAGATATGACTGAAAGCATTTATCACACTCCCTGACTCGCTTTAATCTCCCACCAAGGGAAGCCGTGCTTAGCTCACCAGGCAGGGGGGATAATGAGGCAGCAGACCGGGCTGCCAGAGTGGGGCATTGATTTTAAGAGCTGAAAATAGAACCTGCTGCAGTTTCTAGTCAGCTGCCCAGTGTCTCAAAGTGAATTATCAGCTGAACAGCACAAGCACTGGGAGGTGTTTGCAGGCAATCTGATTGGCTTATACACAGGGCATGAATTCTCTAGCAATATGCTGTGTCGAGCCATCAAAATGGTTTCCTCTTGAAATAAAGTCTGTGGTCTCTAAGGCAGCATTTACTGTTTTCACTTACTATAATGACCTCTGCTTGCCGGATATGTTCCAGGAATTAGAACCTGGGTCAGGTGAAGGATAGAGAGCATAGAATCAATCCACTCTGGCAGTGTGTTTGGTTTGGGTTTAAGTACCCAATGTAATTATTCTGAATTATGTCAACTAGTATTCCTGAGTAAGAGTAAAGGTGGAACTAACTCAACCTATCACTTTGGTGGTAGACTGATGACACCATCATGGGAGTGCAGCCTTTTGTATAAGAAAGAGACCAAGCAGAATTGAATCCTCTTTGACCCTTTGCCTTCTGCTGGAGCTATATCTTGCATCTGGTTCCTTGATCTTCTGTTGTTATCACCTGTCAATCTCAGGAACCATGAGCAGACATAGGGGTGGGTTCATTCAACTCATGTCAGATTCATTTACTTCTCTATGTGCCCCTCCAAATCTGCTTCATCATCTTGCTTCCTGTTCTTCAGTTTCCATGAGTCAGAAGACATGAACAGGACTGGAATTACTTATTTTAATAACTGTGTAGATTATATATTGATATAAGTCTCTTGCTATGTGGAACCATATACAAATGTCATTGCTTTTGCTTCTCTAAAGCTACCAACATTACATCCACAACAAATCAATTTCTATAATTACTGTAAAAATCTAAAGTCAAATAACCTAATCAGAACAAACATATTTAATACAGGTAAAGCTAATGACCACAAAAGCCTTCCCCCGTGGGTACAGCAAGGGAAAAGCTAATCTAGAAAGCACCCCCCTCACCTTTTTCATGGTGCCAGAAGTATTTCCAAATGGGCATGTGCCAGCAGCACATGACACCTTTAATAAATAGAAATTCATCACCCACCCACAGTGAAAAGAATGAGTTGAGAGTTGTTTTTCCAGACAGTGATCATGGAGTTTGAGCTAATTGATCCATACCCTTTGACCCTGCCACATGTCCTCTCAGCTTGCTATGATCAAATAGCATGTGTTAAGTAAGCTGGACCATATGAGAAAGAATTGAGAAATGAGCCTGGATGAAAACTTATTACCAACCTGTGTTGTGCAGATGACACAACCTTGTTGGCTTAAAATAAGGAGAACTTGAAGCACTTGCTGATGAAGATTAAGGACTGCAGCCATGGATTAGAATTTAATGTAAAGAAAGCCAAAATCCTCACAACTTGACCAATAGGTAACATCATGATAAATGGGAAAATATATAGAAATTGCCAAAGATATTATTCTGCTTGGATCCACAATCAATACTCAAGAAAGCAGTAATCAAGATATCTAACGAAGCATTGGGACAAATCTGCTGCACAAGACCTCATTAACATGTTGAAAAACAGGACATTACTTTGAGAACTAAGGTGCACCTGATCCAAGTTATAGTGATTTTCAATCATTTCATAAGCATGTGAAAGTTGGACATTGAATAAGGAAGACTGAAGTAGAACCAGTGATTTTATCTTATGGTGCTGAAAAACAAGATTTAAAGTACCATGGGTTACTAAAAGAACTAACAAATTGATCTTGAACGAAGTACAACCAAAATGCTCTCTAGAGGCAAGAATGGCAAGACTTTGTCTCACATACTTTGGGCATGTTATCAGGAGAAACCAGTTTCTAGAAAAGAACATCATGCTTGGTGAAGCAGGAGGCCAGCAAAAAAGAGGAAGACCCTCATTAAGATAGGTGGACCCAGTGACTGCATGAATGGGTACAAATATAACAGTTGTGTTGGTTGAGTGATATTTCCATCTGTTTTACATAAGGTCACCATGGGTCAAAAATTACTTCCTAGCACCTAATGCCACCAACAGCAATACATTAGTCTTATTTAGGTTTCAAGAACCCATGGCGTTAAAAGAAGTTCAAGATATTCTAAAAGAATTAGCTAAAAACAAGACCCCAGGAATTAGTAGAATACCAAATTAAATGTTTCAATAATCTTATAGTTGCATAATTTCATGCCAACTTGATAAAGTGAATGGGGTATTTAGCTTGTCAATTAGGTCAATGCCTGAGTGACCTTCTCATGAGGATTCTGGGAACTTCCTCTCTTTAACCCTGGAGGCAGACCACACACACTCTCTCTACTTCACCTTCCTGTCGAGGAGACACACAGAGGCCCTCTGCAGCACTTGAGATGCTTCTCCTAGAACTGGACCCAAAGACTTCTCATTTACTGGCCAGTGATCTTCCTGCATTTGACATTATTGCATGTGCTGCAGGAGTGTGAAGAGGAATTTATAGACTGGTATCAGATATCTGGGCTAATATCAGACTTATGGATTTGATCTGGACTGGGTTGGGATGTTTTCTTAATATGTAAATGTTCTATGATAAAAACCTCTCTCTTACATGACTGTGCTAGTCTGGGTAGACAACAGAAACAAATTCATAAACACATATATATTTATATACCAGAGATTTATATACCAGAGCCGTTGAATATTGAGGAAACATCGCATCCCAACCCAGATCAAGTCCATAAATTTGATATTAGCCCATATGTCCGATACCAATCTATAAAGTTGTCTTCTGACTCACAAAACACATGCAGTGACATCAAAGGCAGGAAGATCACAGGCCAGTGAGTAGGAAGTCCTGTTGGTGGAATGACATTGCAAGCTCCTCAGTACTGGCAGGGTCTCCATGCTGCTTCTTCAGGACTCAGGACTGCATTAGGGTACGTCCATGTGACTTCTCCTCAGGGCGGTCTCACAGAGAGTCAGCTTTGTTGGTAGAGAGTATGCAAGGGAGTGAGTAGCAAGAGAAAAGGGTCTCCCGCCTCCAAGGAGGAAAAATACAGGAGTTCCCAGAATTCTCAGGAGAAAGTCATGCTCAGAGGTCTCAGGATCCACCTTCCCAATAGGTTATTGACTCCATTCCTTCTCACATTGACACCAGATTATGTAACTGCCACAATGAGTGTCCCTGCATTTGTTTCTTTAGCCAATCAGTCTAACACATTATGATACCTTGAGAGTGGGGTACTGGAGAAACAAATCAGGAAGATGGAGAGTAGATGCTTGCTTGGCCTCTGGCTTATGCTAGTTTTTCTTTGGCTAGCTGGAGGCCAGATGTGGCCATGTAGTTTCCTGGGCGTTTTCCTGGAAAGGACATGAGGAATTTTAATTCCTTTGGAATTTGTTGTGTTTGTTCAGGTAGACTGGAGAAACAAATTCATAAACACACATATGTATATAAGGTAGAGGCTTACCTACAAGAGGAATGGAACATTGAGAAAGCATCCCAACCCAGTTCAGTCCAAGTCCATAAGTCCAATATTAGCCCATATGTCCAATACCAATCCGTAAATCCTCTTTAGACTTATGAGACACATGCAATAGCACCAGGACAATCACAGGGTAATGGGTGCAGAGTTTTGTGTATCCAATGGTAGTGCAAGCATCTCAGTGCTGACAGGGTCTTTCTGGGGTTTCTTAAGCATCTCAGCACTGACAGGAGTCTCCAGGTGGTTTTTCTGGCTTCAGAGGTCTGGTTCCATCAGGGTAAGCCCATGTGGTTTCTCCTCTGGGCTGTCTCACAGGGAGCCCATCTTGTGTCTTGTCAACTGCATTTTCTCCCAAGGACTCAGCTGTAAGTCTCTCTCACCCATGGGGAAAATGTCACAAGATTTCCCAGACTTCTCAGGAGAAAGTCATGCCCACACAGAGGTATCATTGGCTATCTCCAGGTTGACAGGCTAGACTCCACCCCTACACTCCCAATCATGAAATTAAGAGGAGTACATGAGGGCCAGAGTTGGCTTTGATTATGCCTGTCTGAAATGGTAAAAATGAAAGTGATAAATGTGAATCTTGAGCTCAGGAGACAAAATCACCCCTTGAGTTTCTCAGAGACAATGCTGCTTAATGAAAATGACTGACATAAGACCCAGCCCACACCAGATAGAGACTATATTTTCTATCAGTGGAGTAGTTTAGATAAGGATTAAGATAAGTTTAGATAAGAGTAGAATTAGGAGATGATGATATCTGAAAGTGAGTTGGTTGGTCTGAAGTTCTTGAGAATTGTGACAGGGTTCATAGTCAAAAGGGAAAGTGACCAGTGAGCATAATGGTGTATTTAAGCAAGGCAGCCCATATTGAGTTGACCAGAACCGACCAAATGAAGTTCAGATATTTGAGCCTGTGAATTGGTCCTTATTTTGACTGACTTAATGCTTCATACTGATGACCTGGAAGCACTCACTCATCTATTCCAGGAAATTGGAAGACAGCTACTTGACACACAGACTGGAAGAGATCCATATTTGTATCCATTCCAAGGAAAGGTGACCCAACAGAATGGTGAAATTATGTATAATATCACTGATATTGCAAGCAAGTAAAATATCACAGAAGACATCCTACAGTGGTACACTGACGGGAGATCCAAATGGATCAGGTCAGATTCAGAAGAGGATATGGAACAAGGAATTTCATTGCTGATGTCAAATGGATCTTGGGTGAAAGCAAAGAATACAAGAAAAATGTTTACTGCATTTTCTTATATATGCTAAGGCCTTCGACTATGTGGATCGTAACAAACTATTGATAACCTTGAGAAGAATGGGAATTCCAGGATGCTTCATTGTGGAAATTGTACATAGATCAAGAGGCACCAAAGCTAAATGATGAAACTCATATGCAGAAGACACATTGTTTGCGGAAATTGTTTGCGGAAAGTGAAAAGAACTTGAAGTACTTGCTGAGAAAGACTAATGATTACAGCTTTCCTTCTATATAGATTGCAAGTCGATGTAAAGAACACCAAAATTCCCATAACTGGACCAATTGGCAACATTGTAATAAATTGAGAAAAGATGAAAGTTGCCAAGAAATTTTGTGTTGCTTGGATTCATAGCCGATGCTTATGGAAGCAGCAGACAAGCGATCAAAAGATGAGTTGCGTTAGGTAAATCTGATGCACAAGATTTCTTTAGAGTGTTGCAAAGAAAGGACATTATTTTGAGGATTAAAATGCGCCTGACCCAAACCATGCAGTTTTTAGTTGCTTCACATGCTTAAGAAGTTGGACATTGACTTAAAAAGACCAAAGAAGAATAAATGTATTTGAACTGTGGGGCTAGAGAAGACTACTGGGAGTACCCTGGACTGTGAAAACAGTGGCTGAAACAAAGGGTGGGCTCAGGCATAGGAACCATTGGGAGGATGGCACAGGCCTGGGCAGTGTTTTGTTCTGTTGTGCAAATTGATCACTCTGGGTCAGAACTGACTTGGTGGCACCTAACCACAAGAAGGCCCTGTCTGCAACAAAGCGGCAAGCCAAGTTAGAAAGTGATGGACTCGGTGCCTTAGTGCTTCCATTATTCTAATGAAGCCACACAAGCTAACTGATGAAACTTCAAACAGATGCTCCTTACTTTGAAGTAATGTGCTTCCTTTAGCTCTATAAATCTCTGCAGCTACTTAGCTTGATATATTCAAAGTGTGCGTTCCAATCTCGGGGGTTCAATAGAAGCAGAGCATTAATGGGAACAATAGGGAGCAGAGAGCAGAATAGGCCCTAAGTGGATGAGTGAGACCAGGTGACCAGGACTCCAATAGTCAGCTTATGATTCCATGAAAAGAAAGCTGTGCTTTATCTTGTTTTATGTATTGTTTACATCTTGAAGGTCCCATCATACGTTCATTTTATACGCATTTTTTTTAAAAAAATGCAGGAGCTTGTGATTCTTATCAGCTTCTTCATTCCAGAGGAAATGTGTTTCCCCTACCCCACAGTTTGGCAGTCATACAATCATAGAAACAGACACATAAGAGCTCTCTGGCTGCTCTCTGTAAGTGTTGGACTGCTCACCACAAAATGAGTTGTTCAAACCTACCAGTCATGCTGCTAGAGGAAGATGGCACTTTGTGCTTCCATCAGGATTATAGCTTCAGAAATCCTATTCTAGTTCGCTATGGAATCCTTTCCATGGCAGGGGGTTTACATTTGGTTTGGATTCTCCCTCTGCAGTCACGTCTAAGAAGTTTTGGTAGCCATCTCAATCTCTTAGAAATTTACATTAATACTTTGTTTAGTGACACTGTGAGGTGACCCTTGGGTTGCAAACTTCAAAGTCAGCAGTTTGAAACAAGCAGTTGCTCCCTAGAAAGGAAGTTGAGACTTTCTACTCCAGTTAAAGAGCTGCAGTCTCGGAAACCCACAGGGGCAGTCCTGCCTGTCCTATACTTTTGATATGCTTCAGAATCAACTCGCTGGCAGTGAACAAGACCTTGTTTTGCTCCTGACCATTTTCTTTTTTTTAAGTTTTTTTTTATTTTCATCAGTATATTGCAAAACAATTTATACAGAATAAACTTTGATTTCATCAAAAATGATCAATTATAACAATATTGAAGCCTTTGTACAAAGAACTGGAAGATTTAGTCGAGAGAAGTTTAAACAATTTGTTCTTTGGTACTGTTTGAGTTTGTTGTATTTCCTTTTGCTAATTTGCTTTTCTTTTTACCTAACAATCAGTAAAGAGTGGTAAGCTGTTGACATTTGTTAAATGGTTCAGCAATATCAAGGTTTGTCTTTTGTGAACTTGAGATAGCTACCACTGCTCCAGGCATCCCGTGTCAGGCTAAGGCCTGGGTTTCCAGCTCATATATGTATGGATCTGTCCTAAAACAATGTGTTTGCATGTTTCTGCACCCAGTGAATGCTGGCAGACAAAGGAAAATGGTTTTCTTAGTCTTTAGAGGGTGCTTTCCTGAAAAGTCCCTTCCAAGCAATAGTTTCCAAGGCTTTCTACTGTTGTTCGGTGCCTTTGAGTTGGTTCCCGGATCATAGCGACCCAATGTACAACCAAACAGAACTGCCAGTCCTGGGCCCGCCTCACCACTGCTCCTATGCTTCACTCCACTGCTGCAGGCACTGCATGAATCCGTCTCTTCTCTTTCCTTGTCCCTCTATTTACTGAGAATGCTCTTTCTGGAAGGACTGACAACCCGTCCAAAGTACGCAAGACGAAGTCTCACCAACCTTGCCTCTAAGGGGCATTGAGGCCATACATTTTACAAGATGAATTTATTTGTCCTTTTGTCAGTCCAAGGTACTTCCACTATTCTTTCCCACGACCATAATTCAAACACATCAGTCCTCTGGGTATCTTTTAGATCTGTTTGGTTTAAGACAGAGAAGTCAGCTCCGAAGATTATGGAAAATTTGTTTTATTTTGTTTATTCCAAAAAGATACCCTTGACAGATTTTCTCCAAGGAATCAGGAGAACCATTGGGGTTTCGAACAAAGAGGTTTTAAGAAAATTTAAAGCTACATTGATGAGAAAAAGATCAGGAAAGTTGCACAGAGATTTTCCTCCCACCCCCCACCCATTAGTTACAATGCACCTGCTCATTCTTTCGGGATAGCCAAGGTGCTCTATAAAAATTTTCTTGAGAAGCCACACCTCATCTACCCGACCACTCTGGTCTTGCCTATTTACACTTACTTTCATTCCCAAAACTTGAAGACAGGCAAAAGGAACATGATTTAAGTCATCTGAGAATGTTACAATGCTATTTTTTACATGGTGTATATCAAAGAGTACAGAAATTCTTTAGGATAAAGTTAGAGAGATGGAAACATCATTTTTAGAAGTATATAAACCTCCACAGGGGATACTTTGTGGGAAAACACCAGCTTCCCACTTCATTTATTTGTTTAATAAAAGTTTCCATTATTTTATAGTGATGCTTTTGATCTATCCTTATATGTCTACACAGGAAAAACAGGAAGATGTTATAGCTAAAGCCATCCCTTTACAAATATTTTTCCAGAAACTTTTTATCAATCCTCTTACAAGTTTTTGTCAGTAACTGTGGATGACCTTGAAATTGTACTCTGCTTGTAAGCTACCATGATAGCTTACCAAAGGTTCATGTACGTTGACCAAAGACATGACACTCTTAAGTTAGAGACAAGGCTGTTATTCCTCATGATATAGCAAGCAGCATAAGCATCAGCACATTTGTGTCAATATCACTTGCTTTCAAGTCCTATAAGGGTGACACCAGTAAAAATAGGTGCAGGCACAATGAATGAGTTGCATTGCAAGAGAGGAACGCTGAACTTAAAAACATGAATGTTTTATGAGACAATAGGCATGCCTTTCCTTTGCTTCCAAATAAGACAATATCCCAAGTTTGCAAGAGTAAGTGCTATATATGGAACACGGGTGACATAGTGGTAATGTGTTGGGCTGTTTTCCCTAAGGTCAACAATTCAGAATTACCTGTCACTTTTTGGAGAAGGATGGAACTTTCTACTTTTGAAAAAAATGACAATCTCAGAAATCCACAGAAGCAAGTCACCCCTCTTCTACCAGATCTCTATGAGTCAGCTTCCACTCAATGGCAGTGAGTTTGTTTTGAATATTTTGCTAAACAAAGGGGCATGGAGTTTGAGTTCACTGAGTGCTATAACAACATCTTTGACGGGATAATCCAGAATAGGGACTCGTCAGTTTCACTGCTTCAAAGACACAGAGAAACATGAGAAATCTGTCATGAACTAGAGTCGATGACATAGCGATCTGTATTTAAGCTTGATCCTGGCCATTCTCCTTTTATTAGCATAATCTAAAATTTTACACCCATGTTATATAGGAAGATCACAAGTTCTTAGAGTGAAGGACCAGAGATAAGAGCTTAATCTAACAACACAATCAACCAGGATATTATTCCTCACAGGAAAGGGATGAGTAGAAAAGCAAAATATCAGCTGCAGCCACAGTTCACGAAGGTTGTGCTCTTCTCTCGGGGGAAATATCTCAATCCTACTAAGTGTGGCTCATTTTTTACTGTTGGTAAGCAACCTGAAATCTCTTCTTTTCGGTGGTTAATATATTAATCAACTACAATGATTATGTTCCAATTCTAAAGAAAAGGGGAAGGAGAAATAAGAAGAGTAATAAAAAAGGAAAGCTCCCCCCCCCCTCCCGGGAGCAATGGACATTACTTATTATCTTGTGTTTAAGGTTAGCAACCGTTTTCTGATTGGCTGCTCTGAATTTACTTGTATGAACTGTACTTTCTCCTTACTTCATGAAGATCATCTTTACTTTCTGAAAGGGCAATAATTTTCCCCAAAGGCACATACTTGATGTCTATTAGAAGTTATTTTGTCCATTAGTAGCTATGGAGATGGTGAGAGTGATTAAATCGAATACATCTATACAAAAAGAAACACCGTGTAGGTAACTTGGTAGCTCTGAAGTAAGCAATATGCAAGGGGACATCAAAAAGTTCATGAAAAAATGGGATTAAGAAGGAATGTACTTTTGACTACAAAATTTTTGAAGGCCTCTCATATGTGTAGTTGTAATAATATAATTTCTGTGAATTGATTTTCAGTTTTTATGACTAACCCATCGAAATCTCACAAAAGACTCAATTGTGTTTTCTAAAAAGATAACAAATCAACCAAGAAACTTCAAGAATGGTGTACAGAGCTGGCGTAGAAATATGCGCACACCATCACATCAAATAAGTTGAGGACACTAATTAAAATATAGGTGTAGATCATGAAGTGTTTGCTCATTCAGGCAATGTATGACCATATATATGCCAATAGTCTTTAGGATATTTGTCATTGTTGTTATTTCTAAATGAAAAGCAGCTCTCCTTTTCTAATTTTATTCTGTCACTTTATGGTTTTAAAGGCACTAAATCCTCACAGTAAATGAGCAGCAAGCCGCCAGGTACAGTCCAACACCCAGAGCACCTCCTCCTTTCCCTTCTCGAGCTTTCCTTCACTGCAGGTGGGGTTTCCTCTCCTGGATCAGAACAATGCTTGTGCCAGGGGTCCTCTGCTCCTGCCATGGGCACCAGTGCAAAAACCAGACTCAGGATGTTCCCACACTTCTTCCTGGTGCTAGGAAGAAGCAACTGCTGCATCAAGATAACCCTACTAACAGGATTGGCAGCTAGAGGCACTGTGGCCAGTCAGGTGGCCAACATCCACAGACACAGTCTCCACAGCGTCCTCAACAGGCCTCGGCTTGCTTTGTCTCCCTCTCCTTGGGCCCAAAGATCTACAAAGGCTGCTCTGCCCACCAGAACAGCCTAGCCACATACTCTAAAAGGTTGGCTCCTACATCTAGGGACTACAGCCTCAGGCTTTCCCAAATGGATTCTTCCAGAGTTTTGATTTAATAGACTTTACAGGAATTTAACTTTGGATTGTACAAGGACTGCCTGCATATCATAAGTATTTGTACTTTGTCCTAATCTCATAATAACCTATTTCACAGAACATATGATGGCTATTAAGTGATGCTCATTGTATAGTATGCTTAAGTTTTGGACACTTGATCCAATTTGTGACTGGTTTCACCCCCAAGTTTCAAAAATAAAAGAGGACTAGAAGTCACAAGAGTGAGTGTAAGTAACCACCAAAATACATCATATTATGTTGTAAGCTATAATGGGTTTTAAATACTGCACCTCTGCAGAGTAAATAAAAATATATGTTAGCTTAGAACTAAGATAGGGAAACAATAGAACATCAAATATGAAAAATATAAAAAAACTCCAGGCCACATTTGTTTCCACATTGTTCTCCTCGGTCTCGCTGTACTTCCCTACCCAGAATTGAGGGTCAGTTGGCTCCATTCTAGAAAAGAATTACACAGGCACAGGGTCTCACTCAGCCAACATTTATTTCCAAGCAAAAGGACACCCAAAGGATGACTGGTGGAGATGACCAAGAGTGATACACAGCAAAGATAATTACTCTACCCTTACTATGATAAACATATGATTACTATGGGAAGGAATATTCATGATTATTAAGGGAAAATGTGGGGAACTTCTGAGAAGTGTGAAGTATATCGCTCTCTCCCATATGTAGTCATGTTCGAAGTGCCATGTGGATCCCCTAGGTAAGGGCAGGCTGCCATGGTGTGGGTGGATGTGATTTGTCCAATTATAATGAGCCACCCAAGTTTCTTTAAGGCATTTCTTTCTCCACTGCACATGCTCAAGGTAAGAGCACGTTCCCTAATCACAGGGCATGCTTCTTGAGTCATTTCTGCCATTTATCAGCTGAAATTTTCTTGACTACTCTTTTAATATTAGGGGTTTTGTTCGATTGCTCGAGTTTTCCTCCCTCTAAATGGAATTTTCCATTTTCCTGTTTAGAAGCTAGACTTCTAAATTAACAGAAAATACAACAACATTATGTTTTTTTCATGTAGTAGTCTAAAGAACCCCTGTCTAATAAAATAATAATATTAATAATATATACAATTTTGACTATCCTAGTAAACACATTCAAACAAGTAACTTAATCCTAATATCATAATTTCAATATTTAAACAATATGAAAAGCTTATTCAGTGAGATAGCTTGCATCTTTTACTAAGTCTCTGAAATTCTTTACATTAGCCCATCTCATTTGAAGCTCCATTTTTATGGGAAATACTTGATCTATGTTTACATTTCATAAAAATCCATATTATTTTTTAAAAGGTCAATCCATGTACTCAAGCTATTCCAAACATGTTCAAAAGTTCACCAACTCCTCCTCCAGATGTTGGTCTAGGTTGACTTCAAGTCAGTTTTGATCCCAGGCAGCCCCTTTGTACACAATAGAAAGACTCTCAAGGACTTTCACGGCTGTCACCTTTCAGAAGCTGATTCCTCAGTTTAACTTCAGAGGGGTCATCTAGTGACATGCCAGACTTTATGTGCAGTGTCCAGTATTTGATCATTTGCACCACAAAGGAACTTCTGTAAATATAAAGTATTTTTAATTTAAATTAAAAAATAAAAATCCAAATTAAGTCACTTGTTTGAAGTGGAAGATTTAAACATTAGAAATGGAGGGACATTTATGGATGTAGTGGAGTGGCATTTCTTAATATGCCTCTTCTGCTCAAACTTCTGCCAAATGATTCGGTGGGACTGTGCAATAGGATGTGTAAACACTCATAATGGGCATTATGAAGTTTTTGTTACCACCACCCTGACTCTGAACATGAGCCATCTTTGAAGCAGCAGAGAAAGAGAAAGTCAAAGAACATTAGAAGGACATGTTCTAGATCTTTGTCTGAAGTGGCAGAAGCCAATATCAGAGGGACAGAGAAGAGTAGACAGAGCCAGAAAACAGCCACAATTGGGGCCTGTGACAGAGAGCAGCAGGTGGTCTTCTGGACCTAGGAAGGCAGAGGCTAAGGGGCCATGAAGCTGAGAGGCTTCGGACCAGAGAGAGACATGGTTGCAATCTGAACAGAGATATGCTGTGGGCCAATTGCTGCATCTTTACTCTTACTGAACCTGACTTGTGATAGCCTGCTGATGTCCCTAGTTAGTCCCCCATAATTGTAAGTATAGTCTGTGTAAAAAATTATTGAACCCTCATTTGCAGTAGAAAGTCTTGTGAAGAACAGTTGGTATCAGAGTGGATAAAGGAGGGTGGAGAATGGAGGAATGTCTCAGCGCTGCATCTTGGCAATAAGGAAGCTAGAGATAGATGTGACCACCCCCATGCTGTGTACTGTAACACCGGAAGCCCTGGTAGTATAGCAGTTATGAGTCGGGCGGTTAACCCCACGGTCAGCAGTTCAAAACCACTAGGTGGTCCTCGGAAGAAAGATGAGGTGTTCTACTTCTGTAATGTGTCACCGGCTCTGAAACCCAGGGGAAGCTTGACCCTATCCTATAGGGTAGCTCTCAGTCAGAATCAACTCAATGACAGTAAAGGGATACAGTTCATTGCAATGAAATTATATGAGGGAGAAATTAAAGGAGATGTTGATGGTGGAGCTAGCACTAAAGTTGAGGTCAGATTTAGTATTATAGCAAAAAGTATAACAACTAAATTAATGAAGAATGATCAAAACTTACTATATTGAGTTGTGGGTAGAATTAGTAGAAGAATATATAAAGAGAGGATTAAAAATAATTGATCCTTAGGAATAAAATGTGAGGTGGAGCAGAGTTTGGTAATATAACCTGGGCTTCCCCTCCACACACACCTTTGGTTGTTGTTGTTTTTATTCTGAATGTGATCTCTTTCTCTCTCATATATTTGAGAGTATATACCTAAATCTTATTCTATTGCTTTAAACACCAATATTTTCTAATGCATACAATTCCAGTGATTATCTTGATTTGATTCTGTATGACTTCTACTTAAACATTTGAATGATCTTTGCCTATATACCCATAGTAATTAGAACTCTAAAGCTAACACAGCACATGTGATTTACTTTTTCAAATTTGCTACCTACTTTAGATATTAACCTAAGCTAATTCTAGCCACTAGGCACTTCAAGAATATATCCAAGTCCCTTTCTCCCCAGCATGCAAGATAAAATAGTATCCTATTTTATGCTAATTTATTTCTTAAATTTCCCACCAAAAGTTCAAACCAACATTTTTATAAAATATAAACTAGTCTGCTTCACTTTCTAAATTAGCTTCCTTCAATATTTCACAAAAAAACTTTTTACAGAATTCTGTTCTTCTATGATCTACCAGCACCTCCATGACCTAACCTCTGCTTCCCTCTCTCACTTTCTCTCATTCCACACTCTAACTCGCTTAGTAAGCTTCACCAAGAACTGCCATTTTCCTCTTTCTTTGATGACCCAATCTTGTTTCTGCCTTGGAATATCTTCCTGTGCTCTTCTCTCTTCCTAGACAACCCTTCGACCACCTCTCCACATGACTTGTTAAGTTTTTGTCATCTACATCTTCCCAGATGTTCCCTCCCATGCTTAGATAACCAGCAAGATGCCCAAGTCACCGAGTCTCTTACATATAAAAATACATATATTATCACTCTGTTTAATTAGCTAATTTAAACAATTCTATTCAACATTTTGTTCTTTGTATCGCTAATACCTCTAGTAGTGGGATTCAGGTTTGAACAATTCACGAGAACAGATACCTGATGTGTTAGCCTGGGTTGACTAGGCAAACATATGTGTATAAGATTTGGGTGAAGGGAGGCATCAGACAGTGACAAAATAATGTAAATTGATAAATTATCAAGGGCTCATGAGGGTGGGGCTAATGGGGAGGGGGGAATGAGGAGCTGATACCAAGGACTTAAGTGGAAAGCAAATGTTGTGAGATGAGGGCAACAAATGTACAAAATGCACTTGGCATGCAATGGATGGAAGAGTGAATTGTGTTAAGAGCCACTAAAAAGATTTTTTTTAAAAAAAGAAAGAGTTTTATATGCAAAAACAATTGAATATTGAGGGAAAAATATCCCAGCTCAGTTCAGATTAAGTCCATATGTCTGATATTAGTCCATATGTTCGATACCAATCCACAAAATCCTCTTGAGGGTCAAGCAAAACCTGCAATGACACCGAATGTAGGAAGATCACAGGCCTGTGGGTAGAAAGCTATGTGGATCCAGTGGTACAGGAAGCATCTCAATGCTGGCAGGAGGTTCCATCTGCCTCCTTCAGCACCAGGACTCTAGCATAGTTCCACATGTCTTCTCAACAGGAATGTCTTGTAGGGAGTGAACATGTTTCCTGCCTCCAGTGAGCTATTTATCTCTGGAGTGCCTCCAAATGACAAGAGATTATGTAACACCCATGTTAGGTCTAGTGAACTGTTTGTTAAAATGGAACTTGTCCATTGAACAGCTATTCAATGGAGAAATCACAAATTTACATTCCTTACTCTTTTTTAACATTCATCTTTGTAATAGTGTCTTCTAAATGTTTGTAGTAATGTACATTCCATACATAGATATAAAAAATCAAATGGAATTATACTTGTAATATTCATTTACTTATTTAATAAAACTCATACTTTTGATGGAATGCTACATTTTTATTCCTTTGTGATTGTTAATGCACTAAACCAACATGTAGTTTAAAGGGGAAAAGTTCCAAACCATTAGAAGATGACACCCTATCATTTGTTTCAGCCTTGTGTTATGCCCCAAATTCCATGAGACTTATGAGTGAATTATGAAATTCATGAAAGAATTCAAAAAGCTAAAAATATTTTCAGAACAATTGCTGAGTCATCATCAGAAAGAAGTTCTTCAAAGGTGAACATAACATATTCAGAGAGGAGAAGTTGCCTAAACTCTAATACATCAAACACAATGACTATTGTCTACTTGGCGTCCTCTAAAGGAATGAGATTCTACTCATTCCGTGAAAATATGCTTGAGAAGAAATCACACAGCCCAAAATTCTCAGATAAAAGCAAAGAATATTGCAAGCTTGGATGCCAACTAAGATGACAATATGAAAATGTCTTAACTGTTTGATTGGTATTTATTGACTATTATTCAATTTTTTCAATAATAGTTCTAAATTCTTATAACACTTTTCTGCACATCATTTTTGTACTTATTTAAGTGCTAACTATATGAAAGAATAAACTATCTTTCAGTATGTTATCTTTCTATACTTAAAATGGTCATTAGACCAGTAAAACCATTGATAAATTATTTGAATCTTACCACTGGATAAAGCCATGACCCAACACCAGCAGTCTTTCTTTTTGTCTTACACATTATAGCCCAAAAAGATTACTTAACAAATTATATGTATTCCACATGTATTTTGAGAAATAATATGTTGTATAGATAACAGCTTTGCTGTTTTTCTTAGGTGCCATCTTGTTGGTTTGGCTCATAGCAAAAGCATTGCCTGGCCCCACTCCTGTCCTTGGAATCATGCCTCTGTTCAATTCCATTGTTGAAGCTACTGAGTCAGTGCAGCTCACTGAAAGTATTCCTCTTTTTTTTTTTTTTTTTTTGCTGACCTAATTCCTTATCAAGTATGATATACTACTTCAGGTAATGGTCTCTCTTGGTAACATACTCAAAGTACATGAATTGAAGTCTCCTCATCACTTCTAAAGAGCATTCTGACTGCATTTCTTCTGAGACAAATTTATTCATTCTTCTGGAAGTCCATGATATCTTGTATACACCTCTGCAACCATAATTCAAAAGTATCCATAGTTCTTCAGTTATCTTTGTTCCTTGTCTAGCTTGCACATTTATCTGAGGTGAATGAAAATATCATAACTTAGGTCAAGCCCACATTTGTCTACAAAAAAAAAAAAACAAAACTCACTACCATTGAGTTAGTGGTGAAGCAAGGCTTGTTGTAAGTAGTCTTCAAAATGACCAAAAACCAAAATAGGCAAAAAACCAAACTTACTACCATCAACTTAATTTTTGACTCATAGCAATCATGTAGGAGAGCATAGACATGACCCTATGCGTTCCAAGACTGTAAAACTTTATACATGTAGATGCCCTCATCTTTCTCCCTTAGAGCTCAGATTGTAATTTCAAACTGCTGATCTTGCAGTGGGCAGCTCAGTGGATACTCCATAAAGCCACCAGAATTCCTTTTAAAGACACATCTCCATTTTAAAGATAGCTTTCACAGTAGAGGTGTCAATGCAAAAATCTACTTACCTACTCTAACAACAGTAACCGCTAAATTATATTCAGATTGAAAGCTCTCATTTTTTATTCATAAAATGAAGAAATTATGCTAGTATTAAAATTTCTTCTTCATACTTTAGAAATGTTAAATTATTCCTTGAATAATAATATCAAGTGAAAATTTCTTAGAGTACTTTTATTACTAACAATATGTCTGTATCTAAGTTCTTGGAAAGGAAAAAGCTTGTATTCAGATTTGCTGATCTATATGGGGAGGATATTTATTTTAAAGGGTAGGAATTCCTTTTTTTAGTAAAAATATTTCAAAAAGTAAATACATTCATAAACAATATTATTTCCAATAATAAGAATCAATAAACTCACAGAAATTAAAATTTTATCAGAATATTTCCAAGTAGCTTTGTGCTAAATATTAAGGATCTGATTTTTAGATACAAATTTGGCTAAGCCAACTCAACTCTATCTATTAATCTGGTTATACATAGAGTACCCATTCAACTAGTTAAAAATAGGATATAAAAGGTCACAAATTGCATGATACTTCATTAATTTTCCCCTAACCATTCTTGTCTATACAATTTACAACCCACCTAAACACCATTGCATGCTTCATCATGAACATACTTCTGCAAATTCATCTGCCTAGAATTCTTTTCTTCCTGTCTAGTTTTAGGGATAAAATACTAGCCTTTTAAAGATAGTTCCTTTATCATCTCATCCTTGAAGTATTCATTTAATCTTTCAAATCAAAGTACTTTCTATGGAATCCCTTTAAAAAACTCAAAGCCAGACCCACCTCCAAGGAGTTCTTCCTTGCACATAATGATGTTGGAAAGGGTCTCCGACTGGAAATCTTTCTTCGGCAATGCCACATGTAGGTCTGAAGATCTAACCTTGTAATTAATAATCCAATGTTTATCAAACAGCACAACCAGAGCTCTTTGTATACCATGATTTAATACATTTTTAAGACGTGACTTTTTTTCCTACAACTTATAATATGCATAGCTAGCTACCTCTCTTTCAATTATTCTTTGTATACACCTATAACTTAAGGAAACTGCCAACTTCATGGGTGGCAGTTCAAACCTACATGTGGCTCTGTTGGACAAAAATGAGGCTATATACTCCTGTAAAGATGTACAACAGAAACCAGAGGGGAAGGGAGAGACTGGTCAGTGTGCGATTTTTTAAAAATCTTTAATTTACCAAGGGGCCATAAGGGTTGGGGGCAGAAGGAGGGTAAGTAAAAAAAAAAAAAGAGGATCTGATCCCAAGGATTCAATGGAAAGTAAATATGAAGAAAAGAATGATGGAATATATGTGCTGGTCTGTCAGATACAACTGATGTATAGATTGTAACAAGAGTTGTAAAAGCTCCCAATTAAATGATTAAAATAATAATTAAATAAGATTTACAGTCTCAGAAACCCTAAACAGGGTCCCTATTGGTTAGAATTGATATTATGTCAGAGGATTTGCTTTGATTTATACCTATGATTTCTGTACCTCTCCTCTTCTAAGATTATAAATTCCAATATTGCAGATAGTACACCTTTGCAGCCCATATGTCTATAAAGTACTAATAACAATGCCTATGCCATCTATCAGGAAATGAGAATTCAAGAAATGATGTAGATTTCTAAAACAGCATGTTTCATAAAAGTATTCTTAAAATGTTGATTAATATAATGCCATGGAAAAATAGATTCACCAAAATGTCCCTTAGAAGTGAACTCTGTCTGATCTGAAAAGTGCTGACAGTATAAGGTGAAATTCCAAGAAGATCTAGTGTAGAGAAGAAATTACTTGTTACTTTGGAGAAGCAAGGAAGAAGCATCAAAAAGGGGGTAGATTCTGTGAGATATCAGAAATCTATAGATTTCTGTGTATAATGTCTCCTCCTTACCCTTTTTGCTATCTTCAAGACCTATGTCTTCAACAACATTACCAAATTACGATGTAATTGAGATTAGAATTATGCAGAATTGAAATAAAAGGTAACTATATTTTTTCACTGACCTGAAGGGTAAGGAGATTCCCAGATAAGCCTTTGATTTAACATTTTTAACATTTTTTTCTTAATAGCAATCATAATAAGGGTGGAATTTGCTCAGAAACTAACTTATAGAATGCATCCAGTTTGCTTTAAATGAGGACTAGTAATTCAGTTATAATTATGGAAAAATCCTGAAAAAAGCTGTCATATTAAAACATTCATTTTCCAATCATCTTAGCAAAGGATTTTTTCCAAAAAGAATATTATCTGACACTCATAAGAAATTATAAGTAATAAATAAATCCCTCAAATGAATTATATTTTATGGTTTTATGGAAAATAAGTTATTGTTTAATAGAATACAAATGTGAAATTTTCAATTAAAGGTTACTAGGAGAAAATTTTAATCACAAAGTGAATATTGGACTATATTTGTAAAGGCTGACAGAGACCTGGTTCCAAGAATCTTACTTTTCAGCACAATCAAAGATATAAAAAGGTTCAGAGCATTGAGAAAAGACAAGAATTTGTGAGGTTTCTTTAAAATGAGCTAAACTCTTCCTTACACAGATTAAAGGAAGGAAAATCCCTACGCCAAGTGCAGAGAAAACTTAAATAGAATTTTTAGTTGTTCCATATACTTCTTTTGTTGTTTGTTTGTTTATTTATTTATTTATTTATTTATTTTATATGGTTTTTATAATTTTATTGGGGGCCCATACAACTCCCATCAAAATCTGTATGTGTGTGTATATATATATGTATGTATATATATATATATCAATTGTATGCAAAGCACATTTGTACATTTGTTGTTATCATTCTTCCCCAAACACCTCTTTCTGCTCAAGCTCCACCTCTTTCCACTCCCTCCCCGCTACCCCTCCCTCATGGGCCCTTGATAATTTATAAATTATTGTTTTGTCATCCAGTAGCCTGTCCAATGTCCCTCTTCACCCACTTCCTTGTAGTCTGTAGCCCAGGGAGGAGGTTATATGTAGATCCTTTTAATCGGTTCCTCCTTTCTACTTCACCTTCCTTCCACCCTCCTGGTATTGCCCTTTCACCACTGGTTCTAAAAACATGATCTGTCCTGGATGCCCCATGTTTCTGGTTCCTATCTGTTCCAGTGTACATCCTCTGTTCTAACCAGATTTGTAAGATAGAATTCAGATCACAATAGGGAGAGAGAGGAAGCATTTAAAAGCTAGAGGGAAGTTGCATATTTCATCTTTGCTGTACTGTACCCTGACTGGCTTGTCTCCTCTCCATGACCCTACTGTAAGGGGATGTCACTTTGCCAGCAGCAGAACTTTGGGTCCCAAATCAGACTCCCATCATTTACAATGATATAGTTTTTAGTCCTTTGATGCCTGATACCTGATCCCTCTGACATCTCTTGGTCACACAGGGTGGTGTGCTTCTTTCATATGTGCTTTGTTGCTTCTCAGATAGATGGCTGCTTGTTTACCTTCAAGCCTTTAAGAAACGCCTCCAGAAGAAACGCCTCCAGACGCTATATCTTTTGATAGATGGACACCATCAGCTTTCTTTGCCACACTTGCCTATGCACACCTTTGTCTTCAGTAGTCATATTTAGAAGGTAGGCAAGCAATGATATGATTTTTGTTCTTTAATGACTGCTAGCTGATTTCATTGACCCCTCGTGGTCACACAGACTGGTGTGCTTCCATGTGGACTTTGTTGCTTTTGAGATAGCCTTTAAGACCCCAGGTGCTATATCATTGATAGCTTGGCATCCTCAGCTTTCTTCACCACTTTTGCTTGTGCACACATTTGTCTTCAGTGATTGTATAGGGAGATTGAGCATCAAGGAATGCCAATTTAATGGAACAAAGTGTTCTTGCATTAAGGAAGTACTTGAGTGGAGGTCCAATGTCCATCTGATGCCTTAATGCTAATCCTCTAAGTATATACACATAGATCTATATCCCAATCATCATATATAAATGAATTCATCTATGTTTATACCTGTATGTAGACCTCTCTCTATATGTCTTTTACTACCCAGTTCCTTCCACTATTTCCTTTTACTTTCCTCTTATCCTAATATCATGCACATTCTTCATTTGAATTTCAATAATTTCTCTCTGTTACATTATTCTTGATCTATCCCTATCAGATCTGTTACACCTCCCTTGCCACTTATTTTGGATCACTTGTTCCTTATCCCTGGAATGAATATGACCACCTCCTTTCCCCCACCTCCCCATCTCCCATTATCACCGGAACCATCGGTCACATTGTTTCCTCCTTCAGGCTGTTTATCCAGCCTATCTTATCTAGATAGATTTGCAGAGATGATAATACTTACAGTAAAACAAGACACCACAAGATGAAGCAACAAAACAAAACAAAACAATGACAACAACAAAGAACAATGTCCAGAAAAATATTTATAAATAAGTTAATAATAATAATAACAACTAAAGAAAACCCTGTAAATAGTTCAAGGTCTGTTTGTTGACCTCCAGGAGTGTTGCACAGTTGAATCCTATGGAGTGCCACATCCTGTCCTCAAAGCATATCCTTGGCACTCACTCAGGAACTCCATACTCTGTCCCTCTTACTGGTGTGCTGCACATCCTTGCCTCAGTGTAGTAGGGTCAAACCAGGTGCAGTCCCGACCTGCTTTTCTAGTGTTGTCCTGGTCGGATCTTGGGACAGTGAAGGACACCGTGATTCAGTGTGGGGCTGGCCATATGATCCTCTCTTTGTAATGGCTGTTCTGTGTATAAGGATCTCATCCTCAAGATTTGGTGGATCAAGATGCACTCCACTCTCTCTTCCTCCCCCTTCATTTGGTCTCGTGTGCTCTGGTCAGACATGCTCGTCTCCTCATGCTATAGCCTTAGTGCTGACTTTCAAAGCAAACTACCCTGGGGGTGAAGGACAGCTCTCTAATTGGGATTGGGATTGCGACTGAGCCATCAGGCCCGCTCCACTGGCTTCCACTCCATGCTGTCATGCTACCTTCACATCCTGGAATACTGGGTTTAAATGTGGTTCCTCTTTCCCTGTGGAGATATAAACAATATGCTACCCTTGGGTGGGTTAGTGGCCCACACCCACACCCTCTCCTCAGCTGGCTACCATATGCAGCCCTGGCTTGGGTCTAGCCCCTACCATTCTACCTGGGACTCACCCCAGGAATTTCTACATAAAGTAGTTTTTTTCTCTATGTTCCTTTAGTGTTTTTTTTTTAAATCTTACCTCAGTGGACTCATATTGTACTTGTCCTTTTGCACTTGTCTTACTTCACTTAGCACTATTTCCTCCAGTTCTTCCCATGCAGTGATATGTTCCATGTGTTTATCACTGCTTTTCAGTGATGCATAGTACTCTACTGTATGTATGTACCACAGCTTTTTAATCCATTTGTCAATTGATAGAACTTGGTGTTGTTTCCAACTCCTAGCAATTGTGGACTGTGCCATGATGAACATTGGAGCACAGATGTCTGGCCGTGGTTTGTTTCTTGCCTTTTCTGGGCACCATATACTTCTTATATATAAAAGTATTTATTCTATAAGAACAAAATAAGGTGCCTTCATTGAAATTCCCTAAACTTGAAGAGACTTTTAAGACTAAGGGAAACTCATGAGAAAAAGATTGGGAGAAAGTCCTTTAAAACTTTGTTCAAGATATTTGAATAAGAACAACGGGGACAGAAATTGTGGAGAGTTCTCAGAGAATCGGGTGCTAATTAGTGGGTGGTTGTCTGAAAAATGCAATGAGTCTCCATGTCACAGGAGTTTCCAAAGACTGCAATCTGAAGAATCTGTTAAAATACCAAGAAATTATCATCTTTAACCACTGACTAGGTCCCAAGAGCTTGAATTGGCCCAGTCAAGTAAGACTGCATTAGCCTCTCAGCTGAGTTTCCCTGTGACTTCCACCAGGCCTGCAAAGTAGCAGGGGTTGATCATTTGTTAAGCAGGAGAGTGAATCCAGAAAGCCAACCATTCCTTAACATAGGCAGAAGTCAACTACAGAGCTTGACACAAAAAAAGGAAAAGAAGTCCTCTGAATTGCATGTTAGAGAAAATGGATCGGGACCAGACACATTCCACTTACCAAGAAACACAGTATCAGTGGTTTATGGCATAGGATCCTGTGACCTCAGAATGAACAAAAGGGTCTAGTACCTGCCCACATGTCCATCCAAGGACAGCCCTCCATGAAAAAAGGAATTTTCCTGGGGCAGGGTTAAGGAAAAAGACTTTTATTTTATTATAGTCTAGAAGTTCTATATTCACCGTACCAGTAACAGTTACATAAGCTCTGGAGCATCTCCCTGACTCTCTTGTTAGGTGCCATCTCATTGGTTCCAACTGAAAAGCGACCCTACGCACCAGAGGCACAGATACCGCAGGCCCCTGCTCCACCCTCCAGATGGTTCTCATGCCCGAGCCCATTGTTGCAATCAGCCCGGCTGGTGGAGGGCTTTCCTAGCAGACGAGAATTCAGAATATAAGCCCTCCTATCTAGGCCATTGATGCAATAGTCATTTCTAAAAATGCCTACTTTGGCTGTGTACTTATTAGCATTTTTTACCTATGTTATTCTCTTTTCCCCCATGTCAATAAACGTCTTTCAGTGATGTGAGAATCTATTGCCTTTTCACGGACTCCCTCTTACACTGTGTTGTGTTCAAGGCATGGCTTTTACTCCAAGGAAATAAAACTTGTGGAGCTTGATGATAGGAAATTGCAAACCATAGATTTGCTCCTTCGCATCTAAGCATTTAAACTCCTGACTCTCCTGGGTCCTATCCAATATCACAGACACAGCATACTTGGTAAGTCAGTGTTAAAACCACGCACACACATGTACACACACGTGTGCACACACCTTGATAAGTAGTTCTCTATAAACTTCATACTTACATGTTCTTTTGTGGCAGTAATTAATACCAAAGTTTGGACTTGATAAGCAGTAATTAATACCAAAGTTTGGACGCACAACTGCAAAGTCATTGTGATAAAAAGGAAAGTTTAGAGACTATTTTCCTTTTGTTTGATTTCAGTAGCATTTCCTTAGATTTATTCTTTTAGCCCATATTTAAAATTAATTATTGCATAGAACTTTATGGTCTCTTATTTAAAAGGAGGTAAGCATCTAAATCAATGCAAATTATCAGAGGGTAATCATTTCAATTCTGGAATCTGTCAGTCACTTTTGTGCTAGTAAACTTCAGTTATGCAGTTTTCAATATATTCTCTGAAATAGCAACTAATCACACTATTTATAGTGCTATCGCTCTAATATGGAAATTTTAACCAAATGTCCAGAACCCAAAGATGATATTCAGAAAAGGATTGATCAAAGAGGAAAGGGCAGGTTCTGTTCTGCGGTAACCAGTAGAAAAGAAAAGCAATCCCTGTCTTGTGAAGGCAATCTTCCTTTAGTTGCATCAAATATTCACCAATGTTTTGCCAAAACAGAGCAAGCAAAAATAATCTTTTATACCTCCATGTTTTTCTAACTCAAAAGGAAGACATAAGCCCTCAGAGATAAATTAGTAGATTCCAGAGATGGATATATCATCTTCAAACCATATTCTATTTATTCACTACATTAATATGACAAGTGACATAATTTATTTGAGTTTTAGTTTTTCTTTTCTTTAATGAGGATGTGAGAGTGCAGGTGGTACTAATACAAGGTATTCTAGTAAAGATATACCACATTTACAACTATCCCATGCTTTTGTTTCTGCTTTAAAAAAGAAAATCAAATGTTATTCTCGTTCATTTTCCTGGGAGAAGTTGCAGTAAAATGAATTCAGGAGATACAAGGAAATATGTTGACTGATGTGAACATCACTTGGACGCAAGAATTTGGTAAAAAAAAAAAAAAGGCAATTTGATGGCACAAAACACTGAATTGAGAATTTGATATGTCAGTTATCCACCACTGTCTGTAAGTTTGTCATAGTATGGTGGCTTGTGTATTGATGTGATGCTGGAAGCTGTCACTGGTATTTCAAATGCCAGCAGGGTCACCTAATGTGATCAGGTTTCAGTGGAGTTCTAGACAGAGAATAGACAAAGACAAAGGAATCCACTGTAGAGGAAGTAGCCAGTGAAAACCTTATCCATAACTATGAAATGCTGTCGGATTCTGAAGACCTAATGAATGGATGCAAAACATTGTCAGAGTTAGTGCCAGAGGATGGACCCCCTCAGGTCAGACGGTACTGTACAGGTGATTGAGGAGGAGTGACTTTCTTTGTGAAGGCAAAGAAGGCAAGAGCAGTCCACCTTGGTGACATGAGTCAGGTAAAGCCTGGGGGCCGGAAGCCTTTCGGATCTTCATTTGCTAATGGGGCCTGACTGGAGGTAAAATGGGATAGTAAGTCCTATGATTTTCTGATTCAAAATGGCTGACAGCAATCCGTTTCAGCTCACTAATGCCTAGGATATTGATCTGAGTTCGATTTAATTTTTGACTATTTCCAATTTTTCTAGATTTATACTTCCCACATTCTGAGCTATGGTCATTAGCAGATTTTTGCAACTGTTTCTCTTCAGTCACAGTTCAAGTGACTACTTCCTCTACTTTCTCCAAAGTGGGCAACCAATTAATTCCCTTTTCTTGACTATTCTCGGTGTTGAAACACCGGTGACTTTCTATGGAAGACTGCATCATGCTCAGTAAAGTGGAGGGGCCGTGAATAAGAGGAAAGCCCTCAAGAAGATGGATGGACACAGCGGCCGCAGCCATGGGCTCGAGGATGGACGCCTTGTGAGGAAGCCACAGGAGTGGGCAGGGTTTCCTTGTGTTGTCATTAGCAGGTGGGACTCACTAGGCAGCACCTAATAGCAATGCCAAATATGAAATATTTCAAAGATAATAAACCAGGGGAACTGGCAGATCAGGATTTAATGGTTTTGGAAAAAGAAGTAAATGCTAAAGAAGAAAATAATCATATAGAAGAGGAAGGAAACAGATGGCCAAAAAAATTTGGTGCCAGGATTAGCTGAAGTTTGTTCTAAACTAAAATAGAGCTTATTGCAACTCAATGGGACTCAGTTGTAAACGTTTGCAGGAGCAGACAGCCTCCTCTGGCTTCCACAGTGTAAGTGGGAACCGCCAACACCTAACACCTAACTCCAGCACCACCCGGCCTCTAACCTCTTCGTTAGCAGACATGTGTGTTAATCATTGCCACTATGCTTGGACAACCATGCAGGCTCTTAGGATTGTTAAATATAGGAAAATATTTTCAAGCTTCTTTCAATTTTGAACTCATGCAACTCCAGGCCACTTTAATTTCTTAATGTATTGGTTAACTTAAAAATTATATTTAGCCTTCAACAAAGGCATTGAAAATGTTGGTGATTGTGAAAAGGATGCAGGCCCAGACCATTGTACTTTGGCGTTGTACAGATCTCCTGTAATTAGCGTACACCTTCCATTACATTTGTTATCTGACATTGTATTAGGGTTATCTGACACTTAGAGTAACAATATTGTATTTCTATGTGGAATTAATGTGTCATAGAAACTACCTTATCATTGTTAGATAGAAGTCTACCACTATAGATTGTGGTAGAAGCTAAGCTAATAAAACTTTTTATTATGATTTGGGAGAAAGCTTACTGAGTAAATTGGTTTTTGATTCAACAAAAATCACCACCACATTTATTTTAACTCACCACTGAATTAAGTAATCTTCCCTGGAGTCATGACAACTACTTGTTGAATAATATCTAGCAACTAGCCCTACACTGGGGATGGCTGGCAGTTATGTAAATATTTATGAAAGAAACAGATAACCACATAAATGGAACTCACTAAACCCCATCAAAATATGCCCTCAAGTCAAATTCCCCCTCGGGAGTCACAGTGTCACTAGGGGCAGTAGGTTATTCAAACAGTTGTAGTGAGACAAGTCTTACCCCAGTTAAAATAGCTTACATTTGCACTTTTATTAAACGCATAACTACATGGAGACATTGTTAGGACCCTCTCAGGGCCTTGGGTAGGCCCCAAGGTTTAGCTTTATTATCTTTTGGTATATCTACATCTGGCTCAAAATTAAGGACAATTTTTAATATATAAAACATAATCATGTGGTTACCTGTTTCTGTAGGACTACTATGGGAAACAGGTGTTGGAACATAAGATTGAGATTATTCTTCATCTGCTTACAAGGAAATATCGTTCTTTCTTTCAAATGCCTAGTCCTATCTGGATGTTTTTTCCCTTGATTTTTTCCCCCTTTGATTTATGACCCCTCTCAAGAGCTGTGGTGGTGCTGTGGTTAAAGAGTTTGGCTACTACCACAAAGGTCAGTGATTCATCAGCTACCGGAGCCCCATAAGAGAAAAGCAGGGCAGTCTGCCTCTGTCAAGATTCATCGCCTAGGAAGCTCGACGGATTGATTCTATGCTGGTGGGTAGGGTCACTAGGAGTGGGTCTGACTCCACACTGACTCCCTGTGGAGTCTCGTAGAATCTTTCCTACTCTGTCTCACCTTTAGTAGAGAGGAGACATGACTTTAGATTTAAAATGTAGGCTGTTGATTTTCAACTGTGAGGAGAGGGGGAAGGAAAACAATGGGAATGAAAGGTCAAAGACTCCCTTAGGGGAGTCAAAAAGCTATTCACAGATTTCGTTTTTTAACTCTGTGACTAAGGAACTGGCTGAAAAGTGACAAATGAGAATGGCTGAGTGGGAGGGAATGAGCAAATCAGAACTCTGTGACATGACTCGGCTCTGCCTCCTGCCTGTCCACGATTTACAGAATTAGATAGCATCCCCGAGAAGGAGAAAGGAGCAACTGCTGGCACTGTAAGAGCCACGATTGCAGGTGAGATAGGAAATGACAGATAGGATCAGCGATGTGGAATGATTTTTAGGGACTGTTTTAGATTGTGGCCTGAAAACCACAGTTGTTGGGCAAGTCCTCTGTGAACTGCAATAAGAACTGGGGCTGCCAAGGAAGGAGCCATGGGTGAGAAACCCCTCCCACAAAAGCAATGAGAGTATGCTCCAGTTTCCATGTGGAAATGATGCTTTAGCTGAAAGAGAGGCAAGAAAGAGAGACCCTAATCCCTTTGCAAGTTTGTTGGTGATGCCTTCTAGTTGTTTCTGATACAAGCAGTTTCTGACACGCAGTGCTGGACCATCCCTCCAATTGCTCTGATGCCCAAACCTTTTGCTGGAGTCATTGTGTCAAACTCTCTAATCGAGGGTCTTCTCTTTTGCTGCCTTGCTACTTTACCAAGCATGATGTCTAGCAACAGGTCTCTCCTGGCAATACTTCCAAAGTATGTGAGACCAAGTCTCACCCTCCTTGCTTGTCTCGAGTGTTCTAGCGGTACTTCTTCCCAGGCAGATTTGTTTGTTCTTTTGACAATTCACAGTATACTCAGTGTTCTTTGGCAGCTTCATAATTCAAATGCATAGATTCTTCTTTATTTATTCTTTTTTGATGGTCAACTTGCACATGCATATGAGGTGGTTGGAAATATCATAGCCCTAAATTGCAGTTGAAAATACCAGGATCAGACCTACCGTTGTCTTCAAAGTAACACCTCTGGGGCTGAGCCCCGGTGGTGTAGTGATTGAGTGTGGGACTGCAGCCCAGGGGCTTGGCGGTTCAAATCCAGCAACAGCTCTCCAGAAGCAAGGCTGGACCTCCCACTCCCACCAGAGGGCAGTGATGCCCCCGAAAAAAACAAACAAACAAAGTAACACCTCTGCACTTCAACAATTTAAAGAGGTCTTGAACAGCAGATTTACCCAATGCAATGTTTCACTTGATCTCTCATAATTTTAACAGTTTTATTGATTATAATTCACATAGCATATAATTCAGTGGTTCAAACATTAAAATCAATTATGAAATCATCACCACAATCAATTAGAACATATGCTTCTTTCTTTTATTCATTATTAACAATTCCCCATTCAATCTCCCAAGTTCCAGCATTTAATCACTTGATAGCTACTGCCATTAACATTGAACAAGACAAAATCTTTGGCAATGTCAAGCATCTCTCCATTTCTCATGATGTTACCTATTGGTCCAGTTGTGAGGATCTGGATTTTCTTTACCTTGAGTTATTATCAATGTTGAAGGTTTCAATCCTTGATCTTCATCACCATGTCGACCTCACTTTCAGAAAGCAAGTTAGTGTCATCTGCATACGTCAGGTTGTTAATAAGCTTTGCTTCTAGCCTGATGCCATATTTTTCTTTATATAGCCCATATTCTCTGATCAGCTTGTTAGGCATATGGATTAAATAAGTATGATGGGAGGATACAACCTTGATACACCTTTCCTGACTTTAAACCATGCAGTATTCCCTTGTATGGTTCCCACAGTTGCCTTTTAATTCATGTATACTTTCCACATGAGCACAGTGTAGTGTGCTGGAGTCCCTATTCCCCTTCATAAATCATTATGATACACAGAATTTAATGCCTTTGCGTAGTCAATAAAACACAAGGAAACATCTATCTGATGTTTGTTTCTTTCAGCCAAGATCGATCTGACACCAGGTATGATATCTCTTATTGCCTATCTTCTTTTGAATCTAGCCTCAATATCTGGCAGCTCCATGGCAATATACTACTAGAACTATGGTTGGATGATCTTAAGCAAAATATTCCTTTTATGTGATATCAATGATATTTTTCTTTTCCCCTCTTTTTTTCTTTTTTTAAAAATCATTCTAGGGCTGAGCCCTGGTGGCGTAGTGGTTGTGCGCGGGACTGCGGCCCACTGGGACGGAGGTTCAGTTCCAGCAGTGGGGCTGGGCCTCCTACTCCTACCACCTGAGGGCAGTGATGCCAAAAAAAAAAAAAAACAAAACAAAAAAAAAAATCATTCTATTTGGGGCCCATCCTCTTATTCCAATCCACACATCCATCCATTGTGTTCAGCACATTTGTATATTTGTTACCATCATCATTCCCAAAATATTTGCTTTCTACTTGAGCCCTTGGTATCGGTTCTTCATTTTTCCCCTCTCTCTTCATACTCTTCCCTCATGAACCCTTGATAATTCATGAATTTTTATTATTTTTTCATGTTTTACACACTCCAACGTTTCTCTTCACCCACTTCTCTGTCATCCATCCCCCTGGGAGGAGGTTATACATAAATTCTTGTAATAGGTGCCACCTTTCTTCCTCATCTTCCCTCCACCCTCCCGGAATCACCGCTCTCACCACTGGGCCTGAAGGCATTCTTTTGGGTCACCTTTCTTTGCAATTGGGTATAAATAAATATGCATCTCTTTCATTTACTTTGCCAAGTAACTTTCTTTCAAATTCCTTGGCATAGATGACTGCTTGTTTCCAGTGTTCCATCAGCTTGTTGAAACGTTTCAATTGGATAGACTGTCAATTATGTGAGCCTTATTTTTGGCCAGTACATTCAGTGCAGTTTGGACTTCTTCCCTCAGAACCATTGATTGTTGATCATATATATTACTCTGGATACAGTTGAAACTTCACTTGTTCTTTCTGGTATATAGACTCTGTATATTGTTTCCATCTTCTTTCTACACTGTATCATTCAATATTTTATCCATAGAACCTTTCAAAATTACACCTCGAGTTTCCTTGAATTTTGAGACTGCGGTTCTTTCTCAGTCAAAGTTTGAGTGGCTTTCAGGTTTTCAATATCTGATCATATTCTGGTGTTGTGCATAAAATTTTCATAATTCTTCATAAATGGACATCCTATCCTTTTTTTGTAGTTTATTGTGGGCCTCGAAGCTCTACTGAAATCTGTTCTCTTTGGGTGAGCCTGTGGTGAAGCACAGAAATACACAACCCACCACAATATAACTACTGTGTTGCCATAGCACAAGAGTCAGGACCATTACTCATGAAAAACAAGCTACCTAAAATCCAAACCCCTAAATTGCTTATTCTTTGATGGTTGCATATACCTAAGATTTGGTAAACAAACTCTCTTTTGATAACTGTACACCATCCCTCAGGAGACATGAACTTTATTCAAGGCTTCCCTCAGAGACTCATATATAATTTAGATGGGTTTTTTTAAAGAAACAATATTCTATAACTTTGAAAGTTTAAATTTGGTAAAGGCTTTCTTTCTTCTCTGTAAGCTTTATTGGGAGCATGGAGATTCATAGTCAAAAGAAAGGAATAAAAAAAGAAAGGAAGAACCATTTATAGGATGATTTTCTCAGAATCAATCATTAGAAAGGAGTCTAGTGGCTCAGTGATTAAGCATTCAGTTGCTAAACAAACTATCAGAGTTTCGAATCCACAAGCCACTCCACAGGAGAAAGTTGTGGCAGTCTGTTTCTGTTACAATTTACAGCCTTCACATTTCTTGAGAAATGAAAATTTTAAAAGACTCTGGATGAGACTCCAGCCTAGCTATAATCTACTGGGAAAATAAATCCAGGTCTCCCAATCACCAAATGCCATGCTGACCCAGATTCAGAGCAGAAAGGGAGCCTAGGTGTCACCAGGCAGTTTGAATGCTGATTGACTGGAAATTCTATTTTAATATTTTGTAACTGCCATTTCTTTTTAAAAGCCCCAGGGCATGTAAAGAGTAAAATATACCAAATCATTAAAATATTTAAATTCACCAGCGGCAGTGATTAATAAAACATCAAAATGAAACAGTTTACAAAAAGTGGTCTCAACTTGTCTAATCTAAAATAGCTACTCAGCTCAGCCAGCTAATTTTGCCTTAACCCTTTTCACTTATCACCCTCCAAAAGATTCCTGCAATTCAACAGAAATATATTGACCGACTATTTCACATAAGACATTCTAAGGTTAAAAAGATGAACATCTGTAGTTTTGTTGTTGTTGCTAGGTACAGCAGTGTGTTCTAAGTCAAATCCAAACAGCATAAGGAAGAATGAAAGACTGCCCAGTTTTCTCCAGCCCGACAATGATGGTTCTGTCTGAGAACAGTGTGGAAGGCTCTGTGTCAGTGCCTTTAGTTGAATAGCTTCCTCTTGTGCACTGACCATATACCAAGCATGATGTCATTCTCTAGAACTCGTTCCTCTGGATAACACATCTAAAATTGAGAAATGAGGTCACACAATTATTACTTCCAAGATGTCTTCTTACTGTACTTCTAAAACACTTATTTTGTTTATCTGAAAGCCCATGGCACATTCAATAGTGATCTCCAACACATAAAATTCAATGGCATCAATTCTTCAGTCTTTTCTACTGTCGTGCTTTTCAGAGGGATAGGAGATGATTAATTTGATTAGCTTGGATCAGGTACACATTAATCCCCAAAGTAATATTTTGTTTTTTACCACGCTAAAGAGATCATTTGCAACACATGTACTCAATAGGATGTGTAATGTGATTTATTGCCTTCTGATTTACTGGGCATTAACTTTGAATCCAAATAAAATGAATCAATTAACAGTTTCAATGTTTTCTCCATTTTACAATATTAGTTGTATGCTCTGTTGTGAGGGTTTTTGTTCTTATGATGTTGAAGTGTAATTCATATTGAAGTCTTTCCTTTTGATCTGCAAATCAAGTTCTCTTCAATTTCAGCAGAGAAGATTGTGTCATCAGCATGAGAAAAGTTGCTAATGAGCCTTCCTCCAGTCCTTATGAAGTGTTCTTCGTCGTGTAGTCTAGCATCGCAAATCTCTGACTTGGCATACTGACTAAATAAGCATGGTGAAGGGTACTGCCCCCACACCACTTCTGCTGATCTGCACCCTTGAAGCATTCCCTTTGTCTGTTCAAATAACCACCTCTTGATTGATGTACAGGTTTCATATGAGCACAGTTTTGTGTCCTGGGATTCTCATTCTTCAAAAGAATGTCTGTAATCTGTCATGATCAACATAATCCTATTCTTTCCATATCAGTACAACATAAAGAAATATTTTTCTCTGCTTTAAACCAAGATTCAGATGATTCCCATGACTCTTCTGAATCCATTTGGATTTCTGACAGTTTCATGTAGATACTATTGTTGCAATCATTTTTGAATAATTTTCAACAAAACATTACTTGAAGATGATAATGATGATATTGTTTTATAATCTGCCTCTTCTGTTGGATGGCATTTGTTTGGGATAGATATATGACTCTCTTTGAGTCAGTTGGACAAGTATCTGGAAGAGTAAGCTCCAGCATCACATATACTTGCAGAAATATCTCAAATAGTAACTATTCTGTCAATTCCTGGAGGTTCACTTTTCATCAATGATTTCAATACAATTCGGATTTCTTCCTTTAGTATCTTTTGTTCTAGATCATATGCTATCTGTTAGATGAGTGGTGAAGTCAGTGGCTTTATAAAAATAAACAAATAAAATTAATTGTGTGTGGTCACTGTTGACTGATGGCAACTTGTGTGTGTCAGAGTAGAACAGTTTCATAAGGTTTATAATAGCTGGGTTTGGGGGCTTTTTTTTCAGAAGTGGTTCAACAGAACTTTCTGCCACATTGCTTTAGGTAGACTCTAACATCCAATAGCAGCCAGGAACATAACTGTTTGCATAACCCAGATCCTCTATGGACTTCAATGTTGCCTCTATCTTTAAACTAAATGACCTCCTTTGTTTAAGTTAAGGTACTCAGTTCCATGTCCTTAGGTGTTTAAGTTAAAGTACCTGGTTCCATGTACTTTTTTGAGTTTTCTATCTGTGCTATAAAAATGCAAATAAATACCATGGATATAAAGAGCACGAGCAGGTTGTTGACATGCAACAGTGACCATCTCATGAAAGAAGAAGTAGACATTGATGGAGAAGCCAGATGGTGTGGAAAGATGTAGGAAAAGGGAGGAATTCCTTAGGGAAAGATGGTATCAGATACAAAACAGAAATAAGAGCAGAGAACACAGCTGTCTGTAGCAGGTCCTAGTTGAGTGGTCAGTATAGAAGATGGGAAATGAACCATGGTAGGTGTTAATGTGTGGAGTGCCTTTACCACCAGTTAAAAGCTTAAGTTTGTAGCACAGAGAAGCTATGAAATCAGAGCTGTGCTTTAGGATAACTTTTCTATTAAACTCTAATAACCTTCAAGGATCCCTTGAGTTACTGCGACAACTATCCCCAAACAGCAGAATTATTGTCCTTAATTGTATTCTATGTCCCTTCTACAGTATGAACTCATCAATAACATCACATTCAACCGACAGTGTGGAACGTAGAAACGACTCTCCTCCAGGGTGCAGATAGAATATGGATCTAGTGGGGAGGATATTGAACTTCCTGTCAGAGACAAGTGCTCTCTTATCAAAGCTCTGCCACTTACTATGTACTCTCGGGCAAGTGGCTGACCTTACATGGCATTTCCTGTATAATATTGATGATAATAACCTTTTTCATAAGGCCATTGTTAGAATTAAATGAAATTAAAGGTATACTGTCTCAAATACTTTGTAAACAACAGCATAATACAGCAAACCTGTGCTTAAGTGTATACCACTGGTGATGTGGGGCTAGAGATTTAGGCTCAGGGGGGATTTTGGAGACTCTCCTTATACATAGCTTGGGTCCCAGGTGATACTCTACGAAGATGATGTTAAATGATACCTAAATCATTGTTCTCTCCTCAACTCATGGGAATTACAGAGAGTGGAGGGTGGCAGACTTAGAGGAAAGGAAAAGTGAATGTCACTCCAGGAAGCTGTCATCTGGAACTCTACAGCATACAACAAGCCTGGGTGTCACATGTACGACTAGGAGGATGGTCAGAGACTCACCACCCAGAACTTGGTTCTTAACAGTTCAATATGCATCAATGTCTGGCAGAAACAAACAGAAAACCACTCTACTTCTGTAAATGACTTTTCAAGAAAAGTAGCCAGCAAGCATCTTTATATTACCATCCATATTCAAAAAAGAAATTTCACAACATAACAAAAATCAGAAGCAGGCTTACAGTGATTTGGGGTTTTTTTGAACTATCAGCCTAGAGGAACATAGCACGCATGTACATAACAACTAAATTTAAAATAACATTCAAGAATAGATGGACAAATGTCACTTAGAATGGAAGAGAATTCTCTTCTACATGGTGAGATTTTGCATAATATAGCTCTCTGTATTGTGACAAGACAGAGGATTCTAAAAAGTCATGGGACAAGGGAAAACCATGAAAGCCATTGAGAAGGATTGTACCCTGCACTTACCACTGGCATTTACTGGTAATCTGTCTGATCTTGTTTTCTCATCTGTGAAAGAATCGATGCCTAGCTCAAGGAGAAATTTTGAAAGTCAAATGGGTAAGTTTATATATAAAAATCTGCCATCTTATTGTTGCTCAAAAATGGTACTTATTCTTGTTAGAAATCTTGTGTAAGAGTTGCGTTATCAATTATCACCCAGGCAGTACTATCTCACGGTAACTCTATGCAGGAGTTAAACCACAGATCTATGACTGGTATTGCGTGGGATGTTGTCTTAAAAATGAGGGCAAAAAATATATACCTACCCCACACATCCAACCATAAATTGCCACCACACCTCTAGAACTTGAGAGACAGAAAAAAGAAATTGAGAGCATAGTTAAATTCATGGTTTCAAGTTGCAGAAATAGGCCATTGTTATAAGGTGCCTTCACAGCAGTTGTAACCCATAGCAACCTTATATACTGTGCAATGAAACATACCCCCGGCCTACAACATCCTCACAAGTGTTGTCATGTTTAAGATTCTACATCAATACATGCCTCTAAGGGTTTTCTTGGGGTTCAGGGACTCTCCATTTAACCAAACATGCTGTCCTGTTTCCAGGGCAGGATCTCTCCTGACAACTCATCCGAGGTATGTGGGACAAAGTTATATCAAACTTGCTTCCAAGTGGCATTGGAGCTATACTTCTTCCAAATAGACCTGTTTGTACTTCTCACAGTTTATAATACTTTCAATGTTCTTTACCAACAATTCAAACACAGCCATTCTATTGTGATCTTCCTTATCTGTTGTCCAATTCCCACCAGTATGAGGAGATTTAAAATAATACAGCTTGAGTCAGTGTAATAGTTAAAAAATCTGGTGTCAATTTGGGACTTGAGAGAATTAAGGGGACAGGGTGAAGTCTAGTCCTAGTCCACGAGACCTCTTTATAGACCTGGCCTTTGCCTGAGAATTCCCAAATTTCCTCCTTGGAAACAAGAGAGACTCTCTCAGCTCACTCCTGGAGAGATGTCCTCCTGAGAACACACATGACTCTACATGGATAGATCCCATGCCCTGAGAACTTGAGAAGCCACATGGAGATGCCTACCAGTGCTGAGATGCTTGCAAAGCCACTGGGTCCACAAGACTTCCCACCCACTGGCCTGGGATATTTCTTCATTTGGTATCATTGTGTGTGTGTTTCTTGAGTCAGAAAAGGAATTTATAGATTAGAAATATTAGGTTTCTCGGGGTATAAAAACCTCGGTCCTTAGCTTTGCATGAAAAAGAATTCACGGCAAAGCCTGTTTTGTGATTCAAGTGGGTTTTTATAAATGATAGAAGCAGTTTCAGGTTTTACACAGGCATCTCAGGGCACTTCACACCCTCACATGGAAATGGAAGGCCAGAGAAAACTGTAGAGCAGCTGGAAAAAGAGAGAGAGGGGGTTGGATTATTCTGGCTTTTTAGGGTCCTGTGTTGGGAGGTGTGGACAACAGTACTGGTTGACCTCATTGGCTGAATTAAGACTACCTGGCCTCAATTGGGGTTCACCCAGATGTACTGGCTTCCTGTCTCAAAGGTCTGAAGTCATGCATGCCCTCTAGCCTTCAGGGGCTTCCAACGTCCTGTGATGGGGGTAGGGAGACTTTGGCATATAGAGGGACAACCCCTAATTTCTGCCTCTACCTAACAGTATCAGACATATGGCCTAATATTGAATGTATGGACTTGATCTGGATTGGGCTGGGATGTTTTCTCAATCTTCAACTGCTCTCATACATAAAGTTCTTTCCTATCCATATGAAAGTGTTCATGGAGTTGTTTCTCAAGTCCACCCTGACTAACACGTCAGGCATACCTTAAACCTAAAACTTATGCTTTTGTTCTCTAACACTTTAGAAGGGTTTTGTGCAGCAGATTGCCCCAATACTCTATATCATTTCACCTCTTCATTGTTCTTCCAAGCAAATGAAATCTTTGGCAATGTGAATATTTTCTCCCTTTGTTATGATGGTATTCTATTGGTCCAGTGTGAGAATTTTGGTTTTGTTTACATCGAAGTGTGTGATGGGCAAAATTATTCCAGTTTAAAACATTTTATATAGAGACCCTTTTAGTATCACTTAAATAAGATAAAGGCAATACATATTTAAGCATCCTGGAATTCAAGAACTAAACAGTATATAATCAGTACGGAGGTTGACATAGAGTCTTCTGATTCAAAGTCAAAGAGTTACTTATACATGATTGGAAACAAAGGAAATCTTCATAAAATCATGATGGTTGCAGGTCAGTTTATCACTGTCTGGGTAGGACTAAAGAAGTTAGGGAAATGTGCACAATTGCAGGTTGTAAAATCTTTGACCATCTGGACATGTGATGGGTGGATTTTTGAGTCATGTCTAAGTAGCACTAAGCCATAGCCACCAAGACTACAAATGAGCACCTATTTCTCAAAAAGCATTAAGGATTCACCCAAGCTAGTTCCCTAGTTTCCTCTGAAAGCATAAGGCTATAACCCCTCTTTGGGCTCTCACCGCATTGTTATATACTTTCAAACACACACTGACTGAGGACAAAACTACCCTAGCCTAAGTTTTTAAGCATTTATATAAATATTAGCCTTGTAGTTGGTTTAATAGTCAGAGAGAACCTTTGTCAAAACTCAAACTAGGGTTTTGAGACAGAACTAGGGATTGTCCCTCTACCTTGTCCCCTTATAGACCACAGTCATGCATCAATTTTTAATTAAAGTTCTAATCCAGACATTACAAGCAAACCAATTTCTTTTGGGGGGGCATCACTGCCCTCTGGTGGTGGGAGTAAGAGACCCAGCCTTGTTCCTGGAGAGCTGCTGCTGAATTTGAACCTCCAACCCAGTGGACTGAAGTCCCACGCACAACCACTATGCCACCCGGGCTCAGCCCACAAACCAATTTCTTATTGAGGCTATTTAACCCTAAATAAAATGTCTGTAGATAAAGATATAAGATACTATTCAAGAAGATGAAGTCTCTTATAATTTTAAGAGTCTAGAAAGAACCTGGATCATCAAAAGAAGAGGAATTCAAGATTAGCAAGGTTTTTCTGTTCCTTGGGAGTCCAAGTCTTCTTCCCAACTATCATGACTGATGTAGTGAACGTAGAGTCAGTGTGACTGCTGGGTTTCCTTCACCTATGGTGATCACAACAATCTGCATAGGACAAAGGCTGAGCAGCAATCAAGATAATACAATCAAAAACATTTCAAGCATTGCCCTTATAAATATGTTTCAGTTGTCGAGAATAATTGCTTCTGATAAAGGCCAAACATACAATTCTGACAGGGATGTCCTGATGAGTTTGTGCTACTTGTAAATCTGTCAGAATAGATGCCTTCTTGCATTTCCATCTTTAAACCAAGCTAACGTGTCACATTATCTTTCATGAAATCATTTCATGTTTCATTAAAAGCCAGTTATGAAAGCTGGCTGAGTCCTTAGGGACCTATAGTTTTAATTAAGGTAGCTTCATATTTTCGTACAAAGAATTCAGAGTCTCCACTATCACTCGCTCTCACCCTGAATGACAGCTTTTGTGTTTGATATCATGGTGATAAACATAGTTAGATGATAGAAGATAGCTAGACAGAGAGATAGATGATAGATAGATAGATAGATAGATAATAGATATAGATGATAGATAGATAGATGGATAGATAGATAGATAGATAGATGATAGATAGAGATAGATAGATAGATAGATAGATAGATAGATAGATAGATAGATAGATAGATAGATGATAGATAAAATCATCACATCACTTTGTGTCTGGAGAAGTTTGGGGTGGCATAGTTGATTAATGTTTTGCTAACTGAGAAAAATGTAAGGAAGCCATATCTGACCTTCTCTGGCTACACAAGTAGAGAAAGAATCTAACTCCTCACCAGCCCAAAGCCTGGTGCCAAAAGGCAAAGGTCAGATTTATCCTTCGTCCTTCTTTGATCCTATTCTGACATCAACCATTCCTTTCATCACAGGCTACTTCTATGCTGGGTTTGATACTTCGTTGCAAAACCCACATAGAACTTACAGATAATACTCTCAATCATGGGAGTTGATTAGGAATTTAGCAGATTACCACAAGTCAGGATATGAAAACACTATGGATATAGTCATTGTGGCATGATAACACCTATGAAACTTGTCATTTCAGTTACAGAGATGGTGAGTGTTATCTGTTGTTAGGTAATATAGCAGGCCTGTGTCTAACAGAACTAAATACTTTTCAGTTCAGCACCATCCTCATAATGGTTCTCTTATTTGAGCCCATTGTTGCAGCCACTGTGTCATGTCCATTCATCTTACCCAAGGTCTTCCTCCTTTCACTGTTCCTTTACTTTATGAAGCATGGCATCCTTCTCTAGAGACTGGTCCCTCCTGATAACATGTCCAAAATGTGTTAGATTAATTCTCAGCATCTCTGGCTCTAAGAACCCTGTACTGATTCCAAGACAGACGTGTTAATTCTTTAGGCCATCCGTGGTACTTTCAATAGTCTTCACCAGCATCATAATTCAAATGCATCAATCCTTCTTTGGTCTTTTTTATGTGGTTTTCAAACATTCACATGCATGCAGCGATTCTGAAGACAGTGATAGAAGACTAATATTGAGAATTTCACTTTACCATATTTAACATAAGACAGGAAGGGTCAGTCCAATAGAGATACCTAAAAACAATGATCTAGTTAATTTGAGTGATGTAGTTACAAAAGAATAAACCTTTGAAATCCTACAGAGCGTAGTTCTACTTGACTCTTTTTTCCCCCCGCATCACTGCTCTGGTGGGAGTAGGAAGCCCAGCCTTGCTCCTGGAGAGCTGCTGCTAGATTTGCACCATCAACTCTGTGAGCTGCAGTCCCACACACAACCACCATGCCACAGAGGCTCAGCTTCCACTTGACTCTTATAGTGTCATCATCATTTGGAGTCAAAAGCAACTGACAGTGGTTCACTTGGTAGAACTACAACCTAGGAGTATTGTGCAATCCTATACAGAGTTTCTGTAACACCCACAATGAAATAACTATCCCCACTAAAATATTTTTTCTGAAGAATTCTAATCTCTTACACTATATCCATCAGCATAGTCATTGCTTTTCCTACACCTGAGGCACTTCTCATCTGGGCTAAGAATCCTGCTTTCCTGGATTTATTGTCATTAAAACCATGTTGGCATCCTCAAGGAACAAAAACTGTGTTCCATTGAAATATTCTTTGCATCCAGGGAATGAAAAAAAATCCAGAAGGAGCAACGTTAAGGCTGTTGGATGAAAGAAGTATAATTTCTTTCCTCAAACTATGCTCCTTCTAACCTTGAAGAATGTGCAGGTCATTGGTATGATGGGAAAAAATCCTCAGCTAAAATTTCTGGTCTTTTTCTTCGGGTACAGCTCCGAATGTTCTCAAGCATATCTCATAATCTCCCATGATAATATTGCATCACTTGTGATCCAAAACACTACACTTACTACCGTCAGGTCAATGCTGACTGGTTACAAACAGAGTTGCTAACCGTAAAGTCAGCAGCTCAAATCCACCAGCTATCCCTTGGCAGAACTATGTGGCTTTCTACTCTCATAAAGAGTCATAAGCTCAGAACTATACAGAGGCAGTTCTACTTTGCCATATAAGAAAGGGTTGGACAATCAAGCCACAATCACTGTGGCCTCCTTGGGCCAACTTTGCTCCCTTGAATTGAGTTTGCCCAGCAGTTTCCATTGGAGGATCTTTCCTTTTGAAAGCACCTTAATTTTTTTTAATTATATGACTGAGTGCCCTTGTCTATAGCCATCTGCTGATGACATACTTAAACATATTTTTTCTGTAATAGACAATATTTGTATGATCTGGAAGCCCTAAAATTACTAATGCTTTTGATTTACCCTAGTATACAGTGGACCTGTATATGCCATATGTGATGGTTACATAATTTCATATCTCTTGATAAACAAGTATGGGGATGAAGTCTTACCTGCCAATTAGGTCACAGCCTAATTATGTTTCCTTGAGCTCATGGCCTTCTCGTGAGGATTCTGGGAACCTTCTCTCTCTCTGCCTTGTTGTCTTGTTGGCAAATCACAGGGACACTTACTAAGCCCTATGAAAGCCTCGGTCTCTCTCTCTCTCTCTCTCTCTCTCTCTCTCTCTCTCTCTCTATTTCACCTTCCTGTTGTTGAGTCACACACAAAGCCAGAGGAACCACATGGAGCCCCATGACAGTGGTGAGATGCTGCCATTGTTGACAAGACCCATGTGGAGACTTGTTGAGACCTACCCATTGGCCTGTGATCTTCCTGCATTTGTATCATTGTATGTGTTGCATGGGTCTAAAGAAGGATTCATGGACTAGAATTGAACTTACAGGCTCATATCAGACTTATGAATTTGATCAGGACTGGACTGGAATTTTTTCTTAATATATAATTAGTCTGGACTTGTTTCTTTAGCCAACCCAGCTTAAAATACCACACAAAATATATGTAAGAGAAACTCATCCTAAATCTCTCTTTAAATTTAACAAGCCTCTGCTCTTCTCTGCACATATAGCCACTTGTCATACAAATTTCAACTTCCCAAAGTAGATAAGGAATATACTAATGGATTTCTTTGGATCTGTCCTGATGATGTAGCTAAAAGTTTATTTCTGTGATAGTTTTCAAATATGATTGAAACCTTGGGTAAAATTTTAGCAGTTGAGTTAGGACCTATTGATTGGCATTGGTAACCATATAAGCTATTTATAGCATTCCCATTTCGATGCATCTTGTTCTGAATCTTCTACTCCAACAGCAAGTCCTCCTTTAAATGCTGTATGTTTTCCACGACTCTGAGGATAAGATGCAGGCTTTGAATATGATGCTTCTCAAGACATTCTAATACTCAGCCAGAGGAAAATAAGCCAATCTAAACAAGACTGTAAAATACCCATTAGAATAGAGATCCTACCCCAACAACCATAACAATGATAGTGTGCCTTTAGCAACTCACTCATCACTACATACTGTGAGAACAGCTCACGCTTACGCCCTGCCAGTACCCAATATTGCAAACCAAAGGCAAGTTGTAAGAGTGATACACTTTCAACTTAAAATGTGCAGGTAGCACCATCAGGCATTTTCAAGGCCATACAATTCATATTGTGGTAGCCATGGGGATGAAGTAACCTTAGCATTCATAAAGTGCTGAGAAGAGAGCTGTTTAGCAGAGAGATTGGTCCACTGAACAGTGACCTCTTTATTTCATCTTCTTTGGTATAAAAGCTTCCTCTCGTGTGTACTGGCAAAAAAGACAGAGATTGCCTTTCATGTTTACTTACACAAGCTCCCTGAAATAGGAGGAGAGGGGTTTTTGTAACCTGGAGGACATGACTGGGATGAAATCATATTGTTCCTCCTCTTCTTTTCTGGGAAAGGAAAAAAACTTAAAAATTGTGGCAATAGAGATCCAAGTGCTTTTTGGAAAAGGACATGTGGCATGAAAGGAAACTTCTAGATTTTGCATGGTTTGGTGATTATGAAGATGAAAGCAAGTGAGACAGAATGTTTCAAGTATCCTGGCTCATGTCCAAATTTTGTGCTGAACTTTAGGCCCCTGCTGAGACACAGCCATTTCAGTTAGAACTCCAGCAATGTGTGAGGGGGACAGAAAACCTCACTAATTCCCAGGGCAACTACATCGCAATAAAGACTAATGTTGACCTTTTAAACGTCTCTGACATTAATATTCCTGAAGTACTTTCTTTTCCCAACCATTCCCCATTCTTTTACCAATGACTCTTAAGATCATCAAGGTGACTCCAGTTAAGAGTCATTTATAATGATCTGTCCTGTGAGTCAGAATTGTCGCAGGGGCAGTGAGTTATTGCAACTTAGAAGGATTCCTGGTGATGCAATGGTTAGCAGCTTGGCTATTAACTGAATGACTCGTGGTTGGAATCCACCGGCTTCCTCCTAGCAAGAGAAATCTGCCCATCTTTCCATCCAGATGAAAGCCCAGGGAGCCCTGTGGGACAGGTCTCCTCTGTAGGGTCGATGCAAATTAGTTGTTTCCATAACACATGGCATCACCTTGCCACAGAGTTACTCTTCTGGAGGCTGGAAATTAATATCTTCCTGTTACTTTTATATACCATCAGCTACAACCCCCAGTGACTGTCTGCATAACAGAAGGAAACACTGCCCAGTACTTCTCCATCCTCACAATTGTTCTGATGCTTCAGCCCATGATGGAACGACTTCTCCTTCCATCTCCTGGAGGGCTTCATTCGGTTTTCCTGTCCCTCTGCTGGTCTCCCCTGAGAGCAGGTCCAAAGGATGTAAGACGAAGTCTTGCCATTCTTGCCTCCAAGCAGGACTCTGACTGTACTGCTTCCAAGACACATTTGTTGGGAATTAATGGATGAAGTTAGAGAGAGATCATCCAAGGGACTTTTGGCAACTTGATCTCTTAAATAAACTCACATATAGCCACACATATAGCAATTGATGGATTTAAACCTTATGGTTAGCAGATCAGTGCTTAATTCTCTGGGCACCAGGGCTACAAAATGTTAACTTCTTGACGGTAGGACAGAATTCCAAATATTTAAGAAGAGATGCATTGTTTTACTTTATTCTTTCCAGCTCCAAAAAAATCTCACTGGCTTCAATTATTTTTCTTTTTTTTTCTGTTTTGAAATTTCTTAATGTGACACTTCAATATGTGTTTCTGTAACTTCCAACAAATGATTGAGTAGGACTATAGAAATGAAGATATGTAAAGCTAACAGAGGGATGGGTCCATTTTCATTGTCATTCTTCTGGAGATCAGGACATGCTACCTCAGGGTCAAAAAAAGAATTCCCAGGACTATCAGGGAAGAAAATTCACCAGTAATGCACGTTGGTAAAATGCCAGGTGTGGGAAATACCATGTGACACAAAGATTAGAGGCTGCAGCAGGAAGACTATGAGAGAGTATAGAGAAGTGCCCAGCAGACTATTAGCTTATGAAGATTAACGGCAGACCAGCCTCTTGGCCCATGGAAGCAGAGGCCAAAGTACCATGTGACTGAGAGAGACTGAGCAATAGAGGTGTTTCTGTGTACGAATAACTGTGCCCGTATTGTTTTCTGATCCTGACTTATAGTGAACTGTTAACTTCCCTGATAAGCCCCTCTGATTGTGAGTATTATCTGTGAGGACTGTATGGTCATCACAAGGTATTATAAACCCAGCATACAAGATGAATGTCCTTCAAGAAATAGGTGGTGTTCAAACAGGGTAAAAGAAGGAGCACGCGGCATGACTGTCCACTGCCTCATGGCAGAATTTTGGGGCTGGTGAGGAGTTGGATGCTTCACTGTGGTGTAGCCAGAAAAGATAAGATATGGCCTCAATCCATGTGAGTAAGAATTGGCTGGATGGCACTGAATTTATTTATGCTTATAGATACATCATTTCATGGTATTTTCTTTTATCTCTGTCTGGGTCTGATCTCTTTTATAAAATACCACTCAGAGAGAATTAAGGCCCACTCTATGAAATCATTATAGCTTAACTTATAACATGTTCTATGGTTCTATTTCCAAAGTAGGTCAAGTTCATAGATATAGAGGTTAGGGCTTCAAGATAAAATTTTAGGAGACAAAAGTCAACTCATCATAGTCTTATTCATCATTGCTTCCTTAGGCCAAGAAGACAGCTCAACATTGAAGACAGTACCTTTTGTCTTCATGAAGAATCCAGTTTGCTGTAGTGTGAGTCAAATGTTTCCTTCTTTCTAGTTATGTGTCATTGGACCAATTATTTAATTTCTCTATATGTCAGTTGTAAAATATAGATAACAGTGCTTTTCTTCTAGCATCCTCAAGAAAATTAAATCTATACATACATGTAAAGCACGCAAATTGGACCTATAACACTGTAGGCACCTAATAGGTATTAGTTGGTATTATAATTATTATAAGAGACTTTGGGGACTGAGCCCCAGTGGCATAGTGGTTGAATGTGGCACTGCGACCCATGGCTTGGTGATTCAAATCCAGTGGCGGCTCTCCAGGAGCAAGGCTGGGTATCTCCCATGACCACCAGAGAGCAGTGATGCCCCCCCAAAAAAAAAAAGCCTTTTGTAGTCTAGCATCTACATTTTTTTCATTCAATAACTATTTGTGAAGCACATACTATATATACATCATATACTCTTTTCATTAAATGATGTTGAGTCAATTCTGACTCATAATGACCCCATGTTTGCAGGGTGGAATTGTTCTCTAAGGATTTCAGACTGTGAATTTTAGGTAGAAAATGACCAGGCTGTCTTTCAGGGTGCCTATAGATGGATTTGAATTTTCAATCTTTTCCCTCATAGTCAAGTACTGTGTACTTAGACTCAACAATTATAAAAAGGGAGAGAATGAGCAGAGAAAGACAGATAATATTAAGAATAAACTCTGAACTCAAACAGAATCTAATTGTAGCTTGGAGTTCAAAAGTCATCTGCATATCCACTATAGTTCCCAAATGATCATTTCCATATGCAATAGCACTTTTTGAGGATCTCGGGTGGTGAAGTGGGTTACACTTTATACTGTTAACCATGAGGTCAGCAGTTTGAAACCACCAGATTTCTACTCCTGTAAAGAGTGACTATCTCAGAAAGCCACAGGAACAATACTGGGCTACCCTACAGGATCACTTTGAGAGAGAACCAGCTTGATGCAAGGGATTTTTGTTGGCTTTTGAATGGCCTTTAAAATATACTTCATCGTTCAGTCAATATATACCCAGCATTTGAAGAATATAAGTAAATAACTTCCTTCTTCAATTGCCACACTAGGAAATTCTATTATTTTGTGAATGATTTCTGCATAAATGTTTCTTGAATTTCTAAATCAATGGCATCTTTATGTCAATTTTTCCTCCATGGTCCATTTCAAACTGGCATACATCAACTGACTTTCACATATGTGATTTAATATTTAGGCATTAAGTTATTTTTATTGATATATAAAGAGAAGCAAAACAAAAGAGTATATCTGTGTTAGTCCGGGTGGACTAGAGGAACAAATTTCAGAGACATGCATATGTATATAAGGAATGGGTTTATATTCAAGAGGAACAGGACATTGAGAAACCATTCCATCCCAGTCCAGCTCAAAATCACAAGTCCAATATTAACCCATATGCCTGAAATCGGACCATAAAGTCTCCTTCCAACTTACAAAGTCACAGGTCAGTGGGTGCAGAGTTCCGGCACCGACAGGAGTCTACCCATGGCTCCTCGCTTCCAGGGCTCAGTGTCCATCAATAGCATCCCGTGGTGGCAGAAGCAACTCATCGCTGGCAGAGGCCTCCATGTGGCTGCCCCAGACTCAGAGGTCCGGCTCCATCAGGGCAAAGCTGTGTAGTCTCTCCACCAGCTACTCCAGCCTCCCAGACGCCGCCATTCAGTGTTGCCTGTGGTTAATCATCTCTGAAACTAACTCCCAACAACTGGGGAAGATAGCTTCTCATCTTCACGAGGGAAATATCGCGAGATTTCCCAGGAGTCTCAGATGAAAGCCATGTTCACGCAGAGGCCTCATCGGCTCCTCAATGGCTATCTCCAGATTAACAGGTCAGACTCCACCCCTACATTTCACTCATAAAATTAACATAAGCACATGCATGACTGCCACAATATCCAACCAGAAAGTATAAATTTTTTCAATTATTAGTTTGGCTGCATCCTTAATACTGAGAACCCTGTTTTATTCCTACCTCTCTAGTGGTGGTTGCTTGGGCTGAGCTGTGACTTTAGCTGGCAACCACATTGTCATCAGGGTTGTATCCTTATTTGCTTCAAACATGCCACTGATGGTGCCAAAGGCCAGCCCCTCTAGGATTCAGAGTGATGTCTTCACACAGTTACAGATGGTATCTTGTCCCCAGACAGCTGTCTCATAAATGCCTGCCCCCTGGATACAAGGGAGATCAATGTCAAAGTGAAACACAAGTCTCATAAAAAAATAGAACAGGAAGCACAATTTGTAACATTTTAGGAAGCAATACTGATATAAGTTAACACTGTTGCAAACTCAATTTGGGTCAGATATTTCAAGTGCTTTAAGTAATAATTCTGTGTTTCTATTTTCACACACCTAATGGTTGTTATTCCAATTTTTTACCTCAAGGAAATCAAGACAAATAATTTTCCAAGGTCACACAGTTAATAGATCCCACCTACCAATCCCTCATCTGATTTAAGATTCCAGAGTCTTTGTGGCTCACCTACAGCATACCTATCATAGTATTAATACAAGTGGGAAAAAAGATCTGGAAAAGATGTGTTTGGCTGCTTACCACAAGGTCTTCAGTTCAAAGCCACCAGCTGGAAAATGAAGATTTCTATTCCTGGAAAAATATAACCCGTTGGAAACCTACAGAGACAGTTGTACTCTGTCCTATGGGATCAGTATGAGTCAGAATGCCTCAAGGGCAGAGAGCAAAAGAAATCTGAATGTGTAGAAAATTTTAAAAGTATACATAGCATTGTGAAAATGGGAATTCCAATAATTCTAGAAAGGCATGTGTCAGTATTGTCTCTTTTCACTGCCACAATTCAATAGATATGTTGATTCAATGACACCAGACACTGAACTGTTTAAAGAAAAGCACATGATCGTGAGCAGAAGACTGACTAATGAATCACTCTATGCAGCTAACAAGGCTTTGCTCATGGAAAGAAAAGACAGGAAGCACTTGCTGATGGAAATAAAGATTACAGCTTGTAACATCAACTAAACCTCAAAAAAAAAGGGGGGGCACCCTCACGACTGAACAGTAAGCGGCATCCTTAGAAATGGATAAAAGATTAAAATTGTCAATAATTTCATTTTTCTTGGATCCACATGGAAGCACTAGTCAAGAAGTCAAACAATGGATCAGACTGAACAACTCAATGGCTGAAGACCTCTTTCAACTGTTAAAAAGTAGAGATGTTATTTTGAAGACTAAGGAATGTCTGGCCTAAGCCGTAGTATTTTCAATAGACTGATGCATGTGAAAGCTGGCTAATAAATAAAGAAAATCAAAGAGTTGATGCCTTTGAATTATGATATTAGCAAGGAATGTTGAATATTCCATGAACTTCCAGACAAGTCAATAAGTCCATTTTGAAAGCACAGCCAGAAACCTTCTCAGAAATCAGGATGATGAAACTTCAGGTCGTGCACTTTGGACATGTTGCTAAGGGGAACCCACCCCTAGAAAGTGTCATAAGGCTTGTGAAATAAAAGGTTAGCAGAAAAGAGAAAACAGCCAAATGGATTGACCCAGTGGCTCAACAATGGACGTAAATTATATCAAAGACGGTGAGGATGGCATGGAGTAGGCAGTGTCCCCTTCTCCTGGACACGGGGTTGCTATGGGTTAGAACGGCCTCAATGACAACTACCAATAACAGCAACAAGGGCCTTTTCCTGACCCGGACTCAACTTTTGCATGACCTTAAAAAGTCTCATTTATTCGGTCTTGGATACTCTAAATGGATCCCCGATGGGAACATTATGCCTTTTCTCTTAGCATGTATACGGATCACTCTTTCATTCTGGGTGTTTTTGATATCATAGTCTGGCTCCAGCAGGCCTGGTGGGGTAGTGGTTATATGGTTGGCTGCTAACTTCAAGGTCAGTAGTTCAAAACCACCAACTACTCTGCAGCAAAAAGATGAGACTTTCTTCTCTGGTAAAGAGTCACAAGTCTCAGACACACACGGGAGCATTCTATTCTGCCCTATGGGGTCACTATGCATTGTAATCAACTCAGTGTTGGTGAAATTTGAGTGTCTGACTCACTAAGTTTCCAAATAGTCTTAGTCTTCTCCTGATTGAAGAACCAATGAGAAATTTTTCAGTTTATTTGCCAAGTTTGGGCACTGCCCCATCAACACCACTGCCAAAAACAAAAAGAGAGAAAGAAATATTTCATTGTTTCCACCTGATACACATCCTTTTTCTCAATTTTCACCCTGCACATGTCACAGATAAAACAATTTCTCTAAGAATCAGTTAACTCCTCTACTGAATCAGGGATTTGAACTAGATTACCAGTGTACCTTTAAACTCCTATGCATTAGCATTAGTAAAGTGACTGCTACAACTCTTAACCAGGTAAGTTTTCTCTCTAACAGATAAAGCTGTAGTACATTTCAGTCCTAACTAAATCCCAGGTCTTACCCAGGACAGCTTCTATACAGTTGTCTCCCCATATCTGAAGCATACAGTGAAAATTATGCTTTTTAACAAGGGAGGGAGGGGGCTTAAATTTTAACCTATTCAAATCTCCTTTTCTTATTCAGTTGTGTTTTTAGAGAAAACCTAATTATTATATGTTAAGATTATTCTGTTCTAAATAAAGGCCCCCCTTTCGCAAACACGAAATAGATGACAAAATAATAGGTAGGAGGTCATTGATCTGAGGTAAGTCAGTTTATTTTTTTTATAAATTCAATGACATTTATTTACTAAAATAAGACTATTTGGCTGCAGGACTAAGTTGATTTTTATATTACTATTTCATTTAAGCAATTTTTCTTCTCAGTATTATATATTCAACTCAAGTTTTCATGGATAAGAAGAATGAAAATACTAGGAGGGATTAATGTTCCCTTGTCCTGCTAATGGAATAATTTTCCACTTGTCCTTCTTGGTGTCTCAAGAGAAAGAGAACATTTTTCACCGACCATCAAATAGAAGTAGGCTTGGTTGGAGAGAACCGCAGAAGGATACATAGATAACCACCATCTCCCACAGAGCATTCTGGAGTCTCAAACAAACACAAACGGTATGAGAGAAACCTGGACTCTCCTTGAGCATTTCTGCACAATTTCGTTCTGATTGGACCTACACACATTCCTCCAAAAATCCTTTTTAATACAGATAGCAAAACAAAACAAACAACAAAACACCCCTACTAGTGACTTAAGGTCAATAACTCCTCACTCACTGGCTCTAACTAAAGGATACAAAGGACTTAACATCTTGAAACCTGAGTGTGTGACTTTAGAAAGAGAGTAACCTATCTTACTAGGGTGAGCTGAAACTCAAACAAGATAATGCTGATAGACACACTAATTTACAGGCAGTCACATTGTCACTTGACTTAGCCTTCCTGCATGTGATCAGCTCATTCTTTCTATACTGCTCTTAGAACCTTCAGCAATTTAGTTGAGTTTTCTAATCCATGGTTTTGCGGTTGTTGTTTTTGTGGTTGCTGTTGCTGCTGTTTTTGAGGGTGGTGGAAATAGTAATAATCCCTAACACATACAATGAGTACATGGCATAATGCTAGTATCTAGAATATAGTGAAAGATCAATAAGTGTTAGCTAGCATTAATACCAACATGAAACTGGGAAATGAACACAGGACTCTGATTCAGCAGGAACTTTTGCATAAGATTTCGTTTCCGTAGTAGTTTTATTAAGAGATAAGGAGGAGAAAATCAAATAAGAAAAGAGAAAAGAGAGTTGAGCCCCGGTGGCGTAAGTGGTTGAGTGCGGGATTGCAGCCTGTGGACTTGGTGGTTCAAATCCAGCGGCGGCTCTCAGAAGCGGCACTGGGTAGCGCCCACAGCCACCAGAGTCAGTGATGCCCACAAAAAAAAAAAAAAGAGAGAGAGAGAAAAAAAAGAGAAAGGAAAAACCTTTTTTTTTTTTCGGTCATCCCCACACTTTATTTGCTGGTCCTCGCTTCCCTCCTATCTGGGCCACCCAGCCACCCACCCCCTGCCCCTGCATTCTCAGAGAAGGCCTGAGGCCCTCAGCTGAGGGAAGATAGTAACCCCAGCTCCCCCGAAAGCAGCTGAGGGGGAGGGGATCAAGGGGAGTCTTAGGAGAGTAATGAGTTCAAGAAGACAGCCAAGTTTTTGGTTTTGTTCTGAGTCTCCTCGGGGAGCTCAGCATTCCAAGGAGGAGGTCAGCCCATGGGAAAGTGGGGGAGGGGGGACCCTGGGAAGAGGCCATAAATTTCTGAGGCATGGGCGAAGTCAGATTTTCTACCTCTAATCTTCTTGTTCCCTACCATGGCCTGTGGTGCAACCTCCCTCAGTGCCCCTTTGCCCCCATCAAAAGTCTTGCTCTGGTCAGGTGCCTGTCGGTGCCATCTTCCTTGGGTGAACCTGAGCTGCAGCACTGCTACCACTGCACTCTGGGTGGCTTCTCCATTGCTCCTGTCTTCCACACCTTCCCTCATGTCTGCAACCAAGGTCCTGCATTCAATTTCTTCTGTTGAAATACTCCAAGCGGTGTTTCCCTGATTGGACTAAAGAACATCTCCTGTCTGAATATTGGACTCTGGATCTTCCCTAATGCCCCAGTGTTCCCCATCTCGATAAATAAATAAATCCCACCATGCAGATTGCACCGTCAGGTTCTCTGGGATTCCGCTCCTATGAAATGCACTGGTAGCACCAATGTCTGTCCTACCTCTATTTTTGACTCCTCCATCTCTGCCAACACCTTATGCGGTCCAGCATCACTTATCCCCCACTGCTGCCTCCTTCCCCTCTCATCCGCTTCCCACATCAAAGTGGAGTACTCCCCCTCACCCTTCCCACCCAAATAGCTACGTCAGATCCTGTCACTCCTGCTCATGATTCATTGGGACCAATGGCTTCCCATTTCCCAATCTGTGCTGGGACCCTGTGACGCCTCTGCCTGTCACCAGCCCTTTTCTTAGGATTGGAGCAAAGGGGAAAAATCTATGAAGCTGTTGTCCCTTAATTGATGTGCTTAGCATTTCTTTAACCAGGCTCAAGGTAACCAAGATTTGCTATCCACTACTCCAAATCTCAACCCCCTGATTCAGCTCCCTCGATTTTACCCAAATGGCTTTCTTGAAAACAATCAGCTGCGGAAATTGCGATGCAGCCTCTTTGTGAGTCTTTAAGAGTGCATCAGGGTCATAAAAACAGAGCGGTTCTATCTATATGGAAATGTAGATTACAAATATATCCATTCTAATAATCAAATTATAAGGGAAATGGTCTTCTAATAGGGAGCTAATAAAAGTTGATTCTTAAGGCTGCCTGAAGCTGTAAGCAATAAGGAACAGATTTATAACACGAAGGTTTTTTTTCTGTTAGCTTCTCTCTTTTTTTTTTCCTCCAATTTTTATGATCTATGCCAAAAACTAGATGTCTCTACTTGGACTAGAAGAAAATAAATTAAGCAATCAAAGTCCTCACCAACAAAACACATGCACACACCCGCAGACTGTTTTTGTTTTTAACCTCATGTTAGGGTTTGCCTAACGGTGCTAAATGTACTTGCCCGTTTTGACTGGCTTTTCCTTCTGAGTAGCGCATAACTGTTCCCTGTGGGACTATTGATTAGCCATTGAGCCTGTGCTTTGGATAATGAGGAGACTGTTAACAGGGCCCAGGAAAGCAAATTTGGCATAACCAGCCTTTATGTAATACATGGAGAGAGACAGGCAGATTTTTTTAGTCTCTTAATTTCCTAAGTCCTCTCCTTGAAAATGAGGCATGTTAGGCCTAAAGCAGCTTAAGGAGCTGCGTTGTCATTACTGAAGGGAAAGCAGGAGAGAAAGAAATGAAAACAGATCTCTATCTGGAGGGCTACAAGGAATTGCTTCCCAGATGAGAAAATACAATAATCAGCCACATACCTCTGGCTGTGACCACACACAAATCCCCCACTAGTTTAGCAACCCCCTCATAGTAAATGATAGCAGCCTGAGAAGAAGAGAGTATCCGGAGCTAGAAAAATTGCAGGAATCCAGCCCCCCTGTCTCATTTGTCTTCCCAAGTGGCTCAGGAGCTTCAAGGGTCTCCGTCTGGATAGCACTTCTTCCACGAGAGGCAAAGACCATTCCCCTTCACTGTGCTACAACCCCTCACCATCACCAGGGAAGAAGATGTCATCAGAGGAAACTCCACTGAATAACCCCCTGACTGTATTATGACACCTCATGTAAAAGTCACGGTGTTTAAACAATAAAGCCCCCAAGCTATTGCTGTGATGTAACACCAGCAAGAAATGGGAGATATTTCCATCAGATATGGTTGCCAGTAGAAATTGATCATTCTAGCACAGAAGCATTTAAAATAAAGCACCAGCTTGCTTCTCTCAAATAACGTATCACTCCTGCAGAAGAACTCCAATGCCGAGGAATCTTAAGCCCGTCAGTCACCTGGGTAATCTTGGCGCAGGATAATTCAGTAAGAAATCTTTTTTGAGTGGCACAGAATTGCTTATTTGTTGCCTTTGTTACTGTAACTAAGTTTAGATGGGACCACAATCTTCAAATGCACTAGCAGTCCACAGGTTCTTGTGTATGCACAGAGTCCTACGTTCGTGGTGCCAACTCTCTCTCTCCAGGGGTCGACCACCAATTGCTCTGCAGATAACTCTGTTCATGAGATGTCAGGTGTATTCAGGTAGAACAGTGATCCTGAGAGGTTTCAAGGACTGATTTTCCACCATTCGATTGCGAGGCCGTTGCTCAGAAGTGGCATGGAGATATGTCAACTTTTAGTCTTTGGGTTGGCTGCTGGGCATGAACCATTTGCATGATCCAGGTGCACCCTAAGTAGCTTATAGCTTGTATTGTGTGTATATGAGGGAGTTGAGAGTACATGACCAGCCATATATAAGTGTCATTATATGGATTCAGAAAAGTGAAGCAATATTTCTTAAATATTTTAGAAATGTAAATATACACCCACATACACAGTGGAGTCAGGTACACACCATTGGACTAATTACTTAGTAATTACTATAGAACCCTAACTCAAGAAAGACATTTAGTCATCATAGAGCACACGCCATCTGTACTACTGTGTGTTTTCTGAACGTTCACCTGAGAATAAACCCCAGGTCTTAAAATATCTCCCCTGACAGTTCTGCAGAGGGAGCTTTAATGCAGAGGAAGTGCTAAAAACCTAATCAGATGATCCCGTTTGTGTTCTGAGCTTATATTATTCCCTGTAGGATCGAGGTCACTGGCACTAAGCTGAGACTCCATCTCTTCAAGGAGCAAATTGGGATAGGGAAGTCCATTCTGTGAAGGGTGTGTAAAGATTCAAGGGGAGAAAGTGTGTGGAGGTGATTTGCTGGCTGTACAGTTTTACCTGAAAGCTTGTTGCTATAATTGTGTGTTCAAAATTTGAGTCACACCTGCCTCTCATAGTGAGCCTGAACCATGTCTGTGATGACACAGCCACCCAGTGCTCTTTGGCATGTGGTGGTCTTCTCTCTGACAGGCAGTCATCAAGACAGATTCTGCGCCCCACCAAAACAAAGCCTCCAGGAAAGTTTGACAGTGCTGCAAGGTGTGACTCCATGTTCTGCCTTCAGACAACTGGCATGATTAAATTTGTATTGCATTGGTAAGTTTATGAGGACATATCCAGATGCTGCTGACTGGTTATACATTGTTAAGCAAGTCAGCAGTACACCAAGGCCAAACGTGGTCAGACACCATGATAGTGCTTGTATTGCCTGCCACTCTCTTACCTGTTTTCAGTCTTTTAAGCATTGGAAACTCTATTTCTTTACTTTTAATTTGCTCTTCCCTGTCTCCCATTAAAATATAATAAATCATCCACAAACCATTCTAGATTGTTTGTTTCCAGCTGTTCACCTCAAATGGGCAGCACTTGATTTCTGAGACCATGCCTATCTCTCAAAGAGTGATTTTGTAATCCCAGTTTTTATAAAGTGTTTGTGGATGCATCTTGACATTTTCTTAGAATCTCCTAGCTACCATAAATAACTGTTAACTGCTTGGTTTTGTAAATAATTTATTTGCAACACTTTGTACAAAACATTCCTATAGGCTCTAGATTTTGCCATTAAAAGGTAGCATGAAATGGACCACCTGCCTTGAAATTCTAATCAAATAGCCAGCCCTTCCTTATCCCCTAAAGCTCTGACTTAGAAGCCCGCCTACCCTTCTCTCTTTATCTCTGTGCTCCTCAGCAGCTTAAAAACATCACTTTGTATGCCTGTCTTTATTGCATTATTTTCAAGAATTATCAATGTAAGATTAAATTGAAATTGACGAACTCTGGATGGGGACTTTAGGGGACTGTGAATTTAAGATAATGGTGGAATGTTGTGGGAAATGATCAGAGGAATGTAATCAATATCACTCAATTGTTCATGTGGAGCTTATTGAAATGGTGAATCAGGGTATGTGTGTATGTTCACTAAAATAAAAAGAAAGCATATTTTTTTTCAAAAGCATCACAGTTAGAACTCTTGACAGGAGACAACTTACCTCTTACTCTCATCACAAATTCACCCCCTATAAAATTTAATGTGTATAGGAATCTGCGGGTATGTCTGATAGATGTCCGAGAAATTGTTTCTTAGCCTCGCAAGAAGGTGAATAACCTTGCACAAGGTAATTAATTTCATTGGGCCCTAATTATTTGTGAAACAAAGGTAGCGGTATCACCTATCTCAAAGCATATAAGAATGAAATATTTTCAACCATAGTATAAGAACTCATAACCATTAGATGCCTCTGCTGTGTTAACTGACCCCAACTCAGAACTCTATGAGAACCACAACTGTATAGTTGGAGTTCCTGAGTGGTGCAAAGAATTACCTTGCTCAGTTGCTAACAGAAAGGTTGTGAGTTCAAGTCCACTGTGAGTTTCCTAGGAAGAAAGGTCTGGAAATTTACTACTGAAAAATCCATCATTGAAAATCCTATGAGGAGGCTGAGCCCCGGTGGCGTAGTGGTTGTGCGCGGGACTGTGGCCCACTGGGATAGAGGTTCAATTCCAGCAGTGGGGCTGGGCCTCCTACTCCCACCACCAGAGAGCAGTGATGCCCCCCCCCAAAAAAAAAAAAAGAAAATCCTATGAGGAATATTTTTATTCTGACATAAATGGAATATCCAGGAATAATAATTGATACAATAGCAATTTGTTTTCTGTACATATACTCCATAATGTGTTTATCTCTAATATAGAAATATTTACTCTCATATGTCCTATGTACTTGTCTAACAAATTCAAATAATAGTATCTCTTAAACATTTACTATATATTTCAGTTAAGTCGTGACTTCTTATACAACTCTGAAATATATTCAACCATTTTCATTCCTTCAGCTAAAGAAATTAAGAATTAGGTGGAGTCACATACTCTGGGCACACATAATAAGTGAAAGAAGCATGTGTTCAGGCCTAAGCCCATGGTCTCAATCTCTCACCATAGTCAACCAGTCGACCATCTCTGTGTTCCTTAGGATAAAGGAGAACCTGACACATAATAAGTTTTCATGTGGTATTTATTTCATTAATATGAGAAGAAAAGCTCAGATATTTTTGTGTCTTTGTAATGTACTAATTTCCACAAAAATAACACAACTCTTCCAAGAATATGTAGGTAGATTTCCAAAAGGTTAAGCTGACCTAACTTTCCCATTTTTGAAGTATTGCCATTTCCTTTTCAAGAGGAATAAATTGTAGGCAGATGTCTCATTTCTCCAATTTATTATTCTGGGGTGACAATATTGAGTGGCAGAATGCATCACAGGACTGTCATGACTAAGTAGGGGACAATACGTCAAATAGGTACAGCGTCTGGAAGAACAACCAAGGAGGCCTCAGCTAAAGATAGATTAAGTTATTGAAATGTTTTAAAGTTATTCACATTGCAGGGGTGTGGGAGAAATCTTTAAGGTCAGAATATATTTAAGCAGAAAATAATGTGTTGCTCTAATAAGATGTAGCATACAATGACTTTAAAAATCACAAAATGTAGATATCCTTCAATAATCAATACAATCTATCAGAATTCTCCCAAGAAATAGTGTGTGAAATGAATTCAGGCTCTATAGGCTAGACAAGAAGGAGTTCATAAAGACTTTACTGAGAACTTTTACCTTCATGCAGGAGGCAGCCAAGAGTCATGTCAAATTTGGGAGTAAAAGAAAGACTTTGATGTGGTACTTACCTCTTGATGGAGCAGGGCAGCTGGGATAGAAGTTGAATGGCACCCAAAAATATCGAAGAATAAGAATTGGTCAGATTCAATGACCAGATAGATGCTGTGGTGTGAGAAAAATAAGGAGAAGAAGGAGAAGGAAAAGGAAAGGAAAAGGCAGATAGCAGCACATTGGTGTGTGTGTGTGTGTGTGTGTGTGTGTGTGTGTGTGTGTGGTGGGGGAGGAGGAGCATTCATTACCCCTTGTGGGGGAAAGGAAACATTCACCTAACCCCTTGCCAATAAGTCAGTTCTAACTCACGACCATGCCATGTGTCTGCCAGAGGAGCACTGCATTCCACATGCTTTCCAAAAAATGGTTGATTGGTTTGCTTTTCAGCCGTAGATCTCCAAGTGGGCTCAAAATGTCAACCATTTGAGCAGCAACCAAGCATAATAGTGCCTAATTTGGCATCCTCGATTGAGGAGAAAAGAGAAAGCCTTTTCTTTTTCTGACAAGGCAAGTTATTCAAGCCTACAACCATAGCCAATCCAAAAAAAAAAAACAGAAAAAAAGAAAGCAGTAGTTCCTGGTGTAGAGACAGTAGTAGCAAGGATGATTTAAAATTATATATGGCTTGATACTATCATTAGTATCTTTGGATTTGTAGTTTGTCTGCTTGCTTAAGACAGTGGTTCTCAACCTTCCTAATGCCACAACCCTTTAATATGGTTCTTCATGTTGTGGTGATCCTCCCCAACCATAATTATTTTCATTGGTACTTCATAACTGTCATTTTGCTACTGTTATAGAGGGGGTAACCTCTGTGAAAGGGCCATTCAATCCCCAAAGGGGTCATGACCCACAGGTTGAGAACCGTTGGTTTCAGTCTTGCGCTGCCCACCCCACCCCCCACCCCCCACCCCCGCCCCATGCACTAACCCCTGTAGGTGCATTGCCAGACCTTCTGCTCAGTTCCTTTCTGAGCCCTCTCCAGGCAGGACATGGTTCGTCATTCCATGAAGGTGCTCAGAAAACAACTATTATGTCATTGGTTACCTTCTTTTAAGGATCCCACATCTCTCCACCTCTATAACTTCTCAAAGATATCAGCTCATCCTTGATCCCTAGAAGACTTTTAACTGAGCTAAGCTGAAGTCGTCAACATGCAAGCTAAGCTGCCTTTGCATATGAGTATGATTGCAATTGTTGTTATGAATAAGAATATTGTTTTGCTGTCATGCTTTCTATATCACCAAGGAAAATGCTCATGGTGATCCACATGGGCCCACCAATGTTTTCTGCAAGCCACTAAGGAATGTTGTTGTGAAACTAGGATCTGCTTCCTCAGGAGAAAAATACACTGTGAGGTATAGAGATCAGTATAATACAGTCTGTTCAACCTCAAATGTTTATGGGTTGGAAATCAAGGTTGAATAAAGTATATCTGAGGGTCGACCAAGAGAAGACTGCTTTCAATAAAGACTTTCGAAATGCCAAGCTCCTAGGTTTATCAGTCTGGGGAACAATTTGATGCCTTATTCAATACTTACTGAAATAGAGCATGGTCTGCTGACTTTCCATGGAATGATAGAAATCATTTTGTCCAAAAGCTTAAAGAAAAAGAAGATTCAGTTTTTCTTCCCCATTGATGGAACATGGTATTAAATAGTGTCAAACTTCAAAAAGATATCTATTCACATCTTTGTTCTAGGAATAAGGTTGGTGTAAACCAGAGCTTGATATTGAGCTGCTCAGGACTCAGGTTTTTCACAGTTGAGATATTATCATCTACCCTCAGCTATAATTATCTAAAACATATTAAGTACTATCACAATATCTGGCATATAACAAGCACTGAAGACTTCTTAACTATTGTCTTGAGCAATGTTCCCACTACATTACAATGATGGAAAATAAATAGATATGAAAATTCAAGAGTCTGAGATCTCTCTCCTGACTCTAGGGAAAATAGGCCTTGAGATAATGTGAAGAAAAGAATAAAGCATAGATCTACCTGTTAGGAAGACCTAGTTCTTCCTTTGCTAGTCTTGTTTTTCTTTAGAATTCAAAGTATCATGGATATATGGATCTCAGCTTATGCTAAGATACACTAGCCCTCAGAAGCCACCTATTTGTGTTTGGCTTCTTTATCCTATTCATCTAGCAGCTACAGATCCTGCCAGCTAGAAACTAATTTGTTCTCCACATTTGCCCCCCACTTAATTGCCCCCCCCCACTGGTATGTCAGTTGATTGTCCTGTGGTGAATTCTACTTTGCTGTGATTCTGGACACTATGACACAAGTATTCAAAAGACCAGCCAGGTTACTAATGGTACACAGGTTTCAGTAGAGCTTGTAGTCTAAGAAAGACAGAATTGAAAAAGATCTACTTCAGTTTGGGAAAATTAGCCTTATGGAAAGCAGTGCAATTTTGACTATAGAAGAGCAGTCTCATCAAAGTACAGTTGCTCTTAATTATATGAATGTAGCAAAACTATTACTAACTTGGACTAAGGAATACATAAAATATGAATTTCAGAAAATTTGAAATCATCAAAAAATGAAATTGAATGCACAAAAATTGATATCTAGGCATTAATGTGATAAAACGTTGGCTACTTTGAATTAAACAACCATATATTTGACATACTATGCCAAGAATAACAAAATGAATAGGAAGGGTGTCACATTCATTATTTTTTTAAAAGATTCAAGATCTAACATGAAGTACAATATTATACAAAGAATATGGGAGGAATGCACAGAGTCCCTGTGCCAAATAGAATTGGTTAGTGTTTCAGGAGAAAGCATGTGATTCAGAAGCAAAGGTACCAAGCTACATTGGCACATGAGATATAGCCAAGAGTCCATGAATTGACAGAAGACCAAAGTAACTGCCTCAACAAAAAGTTGCAGCACTGAAGATGCTCATTTGTCTGTACCAAGAATTTGGAATACAGATACCAAGGTAGATGATTAGCAAATATACATATTCACACACATTTCAACTGATCAACATAGAGCAGAAATTATTAATGTCTTTCATATTGCGTGTAAGTAAAATTTTGCTGAAGATAATTAAAAAATAGTCTACACTATTAAAACAACAGCCAGAAAGTGTGTGTTCAAAAAAGATGTGGCAGAAAGAATATCATTGCTATTGTCAACTACATCTTTACTAAAAGCAGAAAATACTGGAAAGATGTCTACCTGTGTTTTGTTGACTATTCAAAGGCATTAGACTCTGTAAACCATAACAAATTATGGACAACATTGTGAGAATGGGAATTTCAGAACATTCATTGTGCTCATATGAAACCTGTACATACATAGACCGATAGGCCAAGTTCAAACAGAATAGAGGGATATTTAACAAAAGCAAACTAACTGCCCTAGAGCCAATAGCACCTTGTAGAAACCTTCTAGGAGAGAGCAGAACTGCACCTGTGAGTTTCTGAGGCTGTAACTCTTGGCAGGAACAGAAAGTCCCATCTTTCACCTGAAGGGGATGCTGTGTTACTCTGGGTTAACTAGAGAAACAAATCCAGGGAGATTCATATGTGTATAGGAAATAGCTTTATATGAAGCATAATTGTACGTTAGGAAAACATCCCAGCCCAACCCAGGTCAAATCTCTATATTTGATATTAGTCAAAATGCCTACTACCAGTCTGGAAATTCTTCTTCAGACTTATGTAACACATGCAATGGTGCTGTGTGCCGGAAGATCACAGGCAACTGAGTGGAAAGTCTTCTGAATCCAGTGGCAGTGGAAGCATCTTAACACTAGCGTTGGTCCCCATGTAAGTCTCTGCCAGGTCCAAGGCTCTGGCTGCCGTCAGTATAGCTCCATGTGGCTTTTCAACAGAAATGTCTCACTGGGAGTGAATGTGTATCCCACCTCCAGTGAGTTATTTATCTCCTTAGTGCCTCCCTAATAGGTCAACAAGCTGTGATTTGATTAACAAACTAAATATAATTTCACTCTTCAGAGTCTGAAGTTGACAACATATTACATATCTACTACAGACCACCTTTTGTCAGTATAGACTGGTACTGGACATATGGGCTAATAATGGACTTATGGACTTTCCATGGACTGGACTGGGATATTTTCTTAATGTATAATTGCTCTTTATATAATGCTCCTTTCTATATACATATGAGTTGTGTTAGTCCAACTGGAGTCTGGAGAAAAAGTTCATGAACATGCATGTGTGTCTGACAGAGAGTTAAGAAAGCATCCCAACCCAGTCCAGTTCAAGCCTATAACTTCAATATTAATCTATATGCCCACCACCAATCTATAAAGTCCTCTTTATGAGTCTATAAAGACTCATGAAACACATGCAATGACACTGAATACAGGATTATCACAGGTCAGTGGGTAGAAAGTCTTTGGATCCAGTGATGTTAAGCATCTCAGTGCTGGCAGGGGTCTTCACTTAACTTCTCTAGCTTCCAGGGCTGCAACAAGGTAGGTCCATGTGGCTTCTCCTCAGGGATGTCTCACAGGAAGTAAGTGCAGAGAGAGAGAAATGTCTCCCACCTCCAAGGAGAAAAATTGGACTTCCCATAATTCTCAGGAGAAGACAATATCCACGCTAATACCTCATTGGCTATGATCTGATTAATAGACTAGATGCCACCCCTCCATTTGTAATCCTCTCAAATTGACACGAGATTATGAAACTACCACATGAATGACTATGAATTTGCTTCTATAGTCAACCTGGACTACCACAGATACAATAAGGTTCAAAGTACAGAAAGGTGAATATCAGAGGCTTAACCTTTGAACATACTTATTCTCTGTTTATTGAGCAAATAATATCAGAAACTGAACTAAATAAAGAATATCCATCAAGAATAGAGGAAGGTTAATTAATAACTTTCCATTTGTAACTCTTCTGCATAGTAGTTATACTTTGGTCTGTTAACTGCAAGGTCGGCAGTTCAAATCTTCCAGCTGCTTCCTGAGAGAAAGAGGAGGCTTTCAACTCTTAGAAAAAATTACAGTCTCTAAAATCCAGAAGGTAGTTCTACCCTGTCCTATAGAGTCTCTATAACTCAGAATTGACTCAATGACAGAGAGCTTTGAGAGTTATATAAATAGCAGACCTTGTTTGCTAAAAGCAAAGCAAATTTGAAGCACTTACTCAGGAGGATCAAAGACAACAGCCTTCAGTTTGGATACACCTCAACATAAAGCAAACAAGAACTCATAACTGAGATGAAAGCAACATTATGACAATTTTTTAATAGAAAACATGAGGGAGAGGGGAGTGAGGAGGGAAGGGAAAAGATGGGGATCTGATGTCAAGGGCTCAAGAAGAGAGCAAATGTTTGAGGAATAATGATAGCAACTGGTGTACAAAGGTGCTTGACACAATATATGTATGGGTGATAAGCATTGTATAAGCCTCCAATAGAATAATTTATTTTAAAAATCATAGTTGCCAAGGACTTCACTATATCCAACCCATTATAAATGCCAATGGCTACAGTAGCTAGTATATCAAATGACATGTTCCATTTGGGCAAATATGCTGCAAAAGATCTCTCTGAATTGTTTAAAATTGACTTTGAAGGCAAAGATAAGCCTAAACTAGATCATGATCTTTTTGATCACTACATATGCATGTGAAAGTTGGAAGATGTGTCATTAAGACCAAAGAAGACTGATGCCTTTGAATTATGGTGGTGGGAAGGAATGTTGACTACACTATGGACTGCCAGACAAACAAACAAACCTGTCTTAGAGAAATATAGCCAGAATACTCCTTAGAAGTGAAGATTATGAGAATTGATCACCTATTTGGACATATCTCACAGGAGGAGGTCATCATGAGATAGAAAAGAAAACCCTCAATGAACCAGACTGACACAGACCAGTGGTATAGACAAATGACACAGTGATGGCAGCAGCCATGTCCAAAATCTATAAAGATGACACCTGACTGGCAATGTTTTCTTCTGTTGTACATTAAGACTCTGAGTTGTAACTGACCTGATGGCCCCTAACAACATAAAAACCAGCAAGTGTACCTGTTTATCTCTGACTGACTAATCCTATGTCTAAAATATCTGCTTCTGATATCAAGGTCCTTTCTTAAAACAATTGTGTTAGTCCAGGTAGACTAGAGAAACAAATTTCATAGACACGCATATGGATATAAGGAAAAGGTTTATATACAAGAGGAACAGGACATTGAGAAAACATCCAGCCCAGTCCAGTTCAAATTCATAAACCTGATATTAACCCATATGCCTGAAATCAGTCTATAAAGTCTCCTTCTGATTCACAAAGTCACAGGTCAGTGGGTACAGAATCCTGGCGCTGGCAGGGATCTCCACATGGCACCTCGCTTCCAGGACTCAGGATCCATCACCAGCATCCCGTGGTGGCAGAAGCAACTCATCGCTGGCAGAGGTCTCCATCTGGCCACCCCTGCTTCAGAGGTCTGGCTCCATCAGGGCAAAGCCAAGTGGTCTCTCTGCCAGATCCTCCAGCTTCTTGGATACTGCCATCTTGTGTTGTCCATGATTCATCATCTCTGAGACTAACTCCGAACAACCAGGGAGATAGCTTCTCATCTCCCTAAGGGAAATATTGCGAGATTTCCCAGAAGTCTCAGGAGAAAACTATGCCCACACAGAGGCCTCATTGGCTACTCAATGGCTATCTCCAGATTAACAGGCCAGACTCTACCCCTACATCTCAATCATGAAATTAACATAAGCACATGACTGCAACAACAATAAAACAAGCCATTTACTGAGAGAGGTTAAAAATGTTAGTGAGAACATGGACTCAAAAGATGGGCTTTTTCCCATGATGAACTTTTAGAAACCTTCTTTTATAACACATATAGTATGCACTCAAAAAGATGTTGAAATCAATGTCCAATATCTGTGATAGTTGCGTTATTTGGAAATAGTCTTTTGATCAATGTAAATCATAGCATGATACAGAGTGGGTCCTAATTTAATGTGGTAGGCAATCTTAGCCAAAGAAAAGTGTGTCAGACAGGGTTCTCTTAGAGAAATAAAATTCAGGACACTAGTAATTATTTTTTATATATTTATATATAAAGAGAAAAGTATATAAGAGAAAAAGAGAAAAAGTTAACTATAATACAATACAGGTTGCTCAGTGCAACTCACTGGAGTCCTTTGTAGAGCAATCCAGGCTATTGGTTACAGGCAGCAAACGGCAG
>PVJH01010409.1:0-73858 GCA_004026705.1 Nesogale talazaci
GGAGAATGTTGATGAGGACAGTCAAGTGGGGGTACTTGGCATAGTATATGTAACTATGTATTCAACTATGCATGATGAAAAGCGATGTATGAGTGCCCAAGAAAATGATTAAATTAAAAAAAAAGAAAGACTGCTTCTTTGTCCATAATAGGTCTCCACAAAATCTGGATGTGTAACTTCTTCCATGAACTATCTGCTCACTGAAACATATTTAGCAATTTCGACATGAAGTCAGTCTGAGAGGATGTGCTTAATAAATATTGTCAACACTTGTCAAAATCAAAAGGAAATCCCAGAGAAGGAGCTGAAGCTTTACCCAAAGGGAGCATGCTAAAAGGCTGTACTGTGTGCCGACATGATAATTTGATACTCATTGTAATACATGCATGAGTTTTGTGTCACTGCAGTCTCCGGCTCATCATGTAGCAGCATTTTCTTTTTCTCTTGCGAACAGAGATAACATCTTTGCAAATCCTCTAAAATGTTGGTTTCATCCCAAAGGCTTGGGGACAGATTGTGCTTTGTTGCAATGCCACCATTGGAAAATCTTATCTTTGTCAGATGATGTAAGAAATGTCTTTCCTGCATATGTGTATTATGTCAAGTTGTCTAGAAAAAAATCTAGTGATATTCATATTCATATAAGAAAGAGCTCTATATCAAAAAGATTAATATATCAAGAAAACATCCCAGCCCAGTCCAGGTCAAGTTCACAAGTCCAATGCAAGCCAGAGACCTTTTCAGACCCACAGAGCAACATGCTCATGACCAGAAAGGTGGACCAGAAAGCAGGAAAACTACTGGCTATTGGGTGAAGGGTCACATGTATCTAAGGTTAGGGAGGACACGTTTGAGTGCCAACAGCTCTCAGGGTCACGTTCTACTTTCCTACTGTTTTCAAATTGCTCCTTGAATTTGGATTCAACTGATTCTGCTTTTGAGGTGTCAGAGGTTGTCTGCCACTTCACATCAGAAACAATTACTCTGATGTCTAGCTCAGTCTTATTCCCAACCTCCCTCATCTACTCTGCCTAAAGGGGGCAATCCTGAGGCACCAGAGACCTTGGCGCAGACTCTGACACATAGCAAAGGTTCCAGGCTTAGGCCAGAGGCCGAGGCAAGGGGACGATGAGACTGAAAAGAACAGCATCCCTAAAACTCTCAGACTGTGTGACAAAGGATGTCCTGGTCCACAGAGACAGAGGTCCACCTGGCTGGGAGGCTAAGGACGGAAAAGAGATTTTAACTGCTGACTGTGCAGAGGTATTGCTGTGGACCAGTGACTGTATCCTGAATGTAGATTGAAATCGGTGTGTAGTGACTTTCCTAATTGTTTTTGCATTGAGTCAGTTCTGACTCTGGGTGACCCCATGTACAGCGGAATTAGACTCAACGTGATCCCATGCCATCCCCATGTTTGTCCTTCATACCATTTCCCTAATACACCCCCTTCATTGTGAGTATCATCTGTGAGTTCTGTGTGGCCATTGCCCCAAATTATCAAGCCCAGCAAAGTGCCATGAGAGGAAGTGCTGATATAAGCACATGGAAGGATGGAGGGTGAAGGCAGTCTGACCCCTGCCTCGTGGCAATGGGGAAGCCAGGGGAGGTCAGACATGGTTTCTCCATAGTGTTTCTGTAGAACACAGGAACGAAACATATTTTTACCTTTGAGTAAAAGTCCAACTTCTCTGTCATCAAGAATCTTCTGACATTTAGAAAGTATTTAGAGAAATGTCAGCAGTTGGGTTTGGGATAGAAACACAATGAGATGGCAGCAAAAGTTATTGACACTATGTGGTGTAAAAAAAAAAAGAATCTGAAAATGATAGACCATCTCTGCGATTTTGCAAGGAACTTCCAGAGCTAACAGGACCCAGATATTTCATTTATAAATGGAGGGAGTAAGCTCTGCCTAGGCTGACTGGCTGGCCTGTGGGCACATGGCTGAAAAACCACAGTTAGGATCTGGACCCACATACTTTTCCTTTCAAATAGTTGCTTTTTACCTATCAGATATCACATGGGAATGCTATCCTGTTGTTTTTATTGAGTTTTCTCTAGTTTTATCCAGATTCCATTTACCCAGGAAACAATATTTGAGAGTTGAAAACAAAAGAGATTGCACTTTATTTTTTCCATGCAACTTTGGCCCAAATCTATAATTTGTTATCTATCTATTTTTATGATCAGTCATCATAAGAATAGTTATTTATAGCAATTCATAGTAGAATTGCTACTAGATGGCTAGGACACGCATGTCCCATTCGATGCATGGCTAGTTATAGTGCAATGAAAATGAACACGCTCACACCACAAACAGGAGGGTTTTCGTTTGTTTGAGATATGTGGTGCAACAGATTGTGAATTTGTTGCTTCTTTTAAGAGACACTCTGGGTTGAAAATTATGTGCTGTACTAGTCATATTCCAAATATATATTTAAGGAGTTATAAGGAGCTAGGTAGTTCAAAATGATAACCAAAAAAAAGAAAAACGTAGGTTTGAAATACAAGTATATTTAAAATGTTTAAGTTATTATTACTGCTATTTGAAGGCAAGCATTCATAAATGTGTAAAAGCTTCACGAGGCCATTGCATTTAAAAGGGTTTGACATCTTACAGGGACAATTCTACTCTGACTGCTAGGAGTGTCGGACATAGACTCGATGACAGTAAGTTTTAGAACACACGTGTGAATAATGTCTTTGTCTTAATAGCGCTTTAAATTCTATATCATTGACAGTATAAAGATGCTATTATTAGAATTACCAAAAACCCCATGAGTGCTACTTATATTTTATCTCCCCAAAAGCTGATAATGTTGCCACTAAAGTGGCACAAGGACAAATCCTTAAACCTTAGATATGTGAATGGATTTTGAGCTCGCACTTAATCATAAGCTCTAGCCTACCACAAATCAGCTCTTAGGATGCAGTCCTGTTCTATACTTGCCTTAATGAAGGGGGCCATTCAAGATATGGGTGCTATAACAACGTGTTTTGCAGAAGTCGGATAGCGCCCATTTTTCGGAAAGAATAGCATCTAAGGGGTTTTGAAAGTTTGTCTTCAAACAAGCAGCCATCTAAGTGAGGTGTCTGCTAAATCCAAACAGAATACACGGCCCCTTGTTATCTATTGATTGTAGCGACTAAAACCCAAGACCAGAGGACAGAATTGAATTAGAGCTTAAATTCGGAGCACACGGCTTCAGAATGGATGACAGTGAAAGCCCCAAATCCATTTACAGAGTTCCCACATGGATTAAGCCTTCACTGAGCACCCTTAACTGTTGACCAGGGATGTCAACAGACTTGCCCTCAGACAGATTACAGTGCAAAATCGATTAATGAAGACATAGTTAGGTTCAAACCTAATAGCTTATAATAATTTACCCTTTTGACCCATTTTAGATTTGTTCTACTTTTTAATTATTCTCTATTGCCTTTGGATTGAGGTCTCCCCATGTTTTCATTTGCTGACTTGTTGATATTGTTTTGTCTTTTTGGGGGGGCATCATTTTCTTCATATAAAATCTAGGATCAGTAAATCTAAAGAGACGATAATTAAATCAATCACTTCTTATACGCAGAGCAGGGGGATTGGTAGGAAATGGAGAGTGAACAATGATGACTACATTTCTTATCATTCTGGAGAATATACAAAGAAATTAAAATTTTAAAAATATTCTTATTTCCTAATACATGCTCAAGAAGCCTTCATGCCTCAGTGGGTTAACTGTTAGCCTGCTAGCCACAAGCTCAGCCATTTGAGTCCACCTGCCAGTCCATGGGAGAAGGATGAAACTGTCTGCTCTAATAAAGATTTACAGCCTATGAAGCATCTAGGGGTAGTTCTACTCTGGCCTAAGGGTTGCTCTGACTTGGAATTCACTTCTCGGTAGTGGATTTGGCACATGGTCAAAATGAATGGCATAGTGCTTCAAGATTTTGGCGACTTATTGAAAGGACAAGGCTCAAACCCATGTGTTTCCTCATGGGAGGAGGATGTGGTGGTCTGCTTCAGTAAAGACATACCATTTTGGACACTATGGGGCAGTTGTACTCTGTTTAATAGGGAAGCTATGAGTCAGGTCAACTCTCTAGCAGTACATTTGGTTTAAACACATATAATCAACACATGAAAATTTGACAGAGATGGGAAAAAGGGTATATGCTAAGTCAATAATTTTGGAAGTGGGGAAATTAAGACCTTTAGCTCTATCTATAGAAAGATGCTGAGCACTGGCAATGTTTTTGGAGAAACATGGGACTGTTAAGTGAAAGGTTGGCAGTTGAAACTCATCAACCACTCCACAGAGGAAGCATGTGTGCATAAACAAATGTGGTAAAGAAAGTTGATGGAGTTTATACAAGGGGCTCAAGTGAAAAATACTTGGACATGAATATGGCAACATGTGTGCAGAGGTACTTGATACAAACGATGTATTGAATGTTATAAGAGCTGTAAGAGCCCCCAATAAAATTATTGACAAAAAAGAAAGTTGATGGTGCCCAGCTATCAAAAGATATAGTATCTGGGGTATTAAATACTTGAAGGTAAGCAAGTGGCCCTCTAGTTCAGAAACAAAAAAAAAATCCACATGAAAGAAGCACACCAGGCTATGTGAGGTGTCAAATGGATCAGGTACCAGGCATCCAAGAACTAAAAATTATATTATTGTAAATGAGGGGGAATACACATAAAACCAAAGTCCAGCTGTAGGAAACAGGACATCTCTTACAAAGGGGATACTAGGAGATGAATCAGTCAGGGTGCAGTGTAGCGATGATGAACAATTTTCCTCTAGTTCTTCAATACTTCCTCCCCACTATCATGATCCCAGTTCTACCTTACAAATCCAACTAGACCAGAGGATACATGTACAGTGGCACAGATAGGAACTGGTACCATAGGAAATTCAGGACAGATGACCCCTTCGGGACCAGTGATGAGAATGGCGATACTGGGAGGGTGGAGGGAAGGTGGTGTAGAAAGGGGGAACTGATTATAAGGATGTACATTTAACCTCCTCCCTGGGGTATGGACAACAGGGAAGTGGGTGAAGAAAGACATTGGACAGTGTAAGATATGACAAAATAATAATAATTTATAAATTAACAAGGGTTCATGAGGGAGGGGCGGTAGGGAGGGAGGGGGAAAATGAGCTGATACCAAGGGCTTAGGTAGAAAGCAAATGTTTTGAGAAGGATGAAGGCAACAAATGTACAAATGTGCTTGACATACAATGGATGTGTGTGTGTGTGTGTGTATATATATATATAGTGATCAGAGTTGTATGAGTCCCCAATAAAATTATTAAAAAAAAAAAAAGATTTGCAACACCGAAACCTTAGGATCGATTTTCTATGAGTTGGAATCAGCTCAGTTGTGGTAGGTTTGGTTGATAGTTCAGTGGAGCGATGTATGATCTGCATGTTCTAATGTGCATTTTTTTCTGCCCCCCCCCCCCGTGCGTTTTTCAAGGGACCATTTTGTCTCTTGATGAAATCTATATTTTTTTCTCTCTTTCAAAAATGGAAATGAGTGTCATTGCTTTATGTTGTAATGAGCAATACAAGTCCTTATGGCACATGGTTAAACAGCTTGCAACCACCCTAAGGGAGAAAAATGTGGCATCCAGCTTCCTTAAAGGTTACAGCCAAGGAAACTCCATGAGGCACTTCCAGTACTATGTCCAGCAGGGCCGGTATGATGTGGGGTGGACTTAAGGGCAGTGAGTTTGGTTTGCCATGCTGAACAAGCCAGGAACTTGTTCTAGATGACATCTGAAAAAAGCCTCATTTGGGTTTTAGAAACAGCGTGCTTGAGGAAAAGTGTTGACATTCCATGAAGTCAGGCAGGAGGGAAATGTCTACGGAAGCAATGTGGAAAGCACTGGGTTGCAGTTTTATAGTCACAGTCAAATAGGGCGCAGTGGTTCTAGAAATTATAGACGTGAACTCAAACAAGAGATGTCTTTGTCAGCAGTTCTATTTGCAGTATTGGATGTGATCTGTAGAGAGGAATCTCAGCACGACACACCGAGTCGCATACATTTTTCATTTCTGAACGCAGGGATGACTCACGGATATGTGTTCTCTTTTGTGTTTTGGGGGCATAAACAGCAATGCAGAGCCTCCCCTGGTGTGTGACGGTTCAGAGCCCCAGCAAGGCAGCGGTGGTGGCAGCTCTGGGAGCAGGTTGGGAAGCTCCATCACAGCGTGTAAAAAGGTAAAGTGGCCTCCTACAGTTTCTTCTGGCATGTGCACTGAAGCACTAGCACACATGCACGCCTTTCAAGCACTTTTTTCTAAAGGGGACACCGAACAAGAGCCCAAAGCCAAATGGTGCCATGATTTGACTGCCCAGGTAACCCTGGATGATATTTGCTTGACATACAGTTTTTGCACGATAGGTGATATTTTTTAAAAATGCCATGCAAATGCTAAGAGCGCTTAACCAGTACATACATGTCTATGGGAAAATTGTAACCCTTTTTCTGAAACCACCTCATTCCCCATCTCCTCTCCAATCCCCTCCCAAATTTAACAATGGGGCAGCTGGTTCATGGTTTCCTTTTAGAAAGATTGTTAAGGGCTAGGAATGATTCCACCTGTTATAGGCAGTCCCTCAGTCTTTATCTAAGAAAGCTATGTGATGCAGTTTGCTGTCTTCCTAAAAAGAAGAGGGTTCTTTGGCTTACGGTATTAGGAAAAACAGAATTGTAGCTCCAAAATGTAGAGTTGATAAACCCATAGATCATCCGTGAAGAAACTGCCATTTAAGTTGTCATTTAAGCCACAAAAAATCATCTGATCCAAACATCTCATTCTCCTAGTAAATCATTCTCAGACCGAGACATAGAAAGTTCAAATACTTGAGATTTTAATTCCTGGCGTTGGGTTTTTGTTCTGTTTGATGGTGAAGAGCATATGCGTCTTTTTTTTTTATTGAGGGCTCGTACAACTCATCACAATCCACTGTGTAAAGCATATGTGTACCTTTGTTGCCATCATCATTTTCAGAACATTTTCTTTCTATTTGAGTTATTGGTATCAACTTCTTATTTTCCCCCTCTCCCTTCCTCCTGAACTCTGGATATTTTTTTCTGCATCACTGCCCTGCTGCATAATTTATACATTATTATTTTTCATGTCTTACACAGACTGATATCTCCCTTTGCCCACTTTTCTGTTGTTCATACTCCCTGGGAAGGGTTTCTATGTAAATCATTGTGATCGGTTCCCTTTTTCTTCCTTCACATTTCCCTGACTTTCTTGGTATGGCTGCTCTCAATATTGGTCCCGAGGGGTCTGTCTGTCCCGGGTCACCTGTGTTTCCAGCTCATTTCTACCTGTGTACAGAGCATATGTCTTTTCTTATAGAAACTTAGAGAAAGTCACTTAGTGTTTCATTTAGTATAAAAAGAAAAGAAAGTCCTCAGAGTTGTAAATCAAGGTAAATTCTCTAACTACAGATATTCTATTTTTAAATAATTACATCATGTTCTAATTATTATAGCTTTATATGTTGATGTGTTCATTATTGTGTCAATGTGAGTCTTATGTTCTTTGTTAGTTTTCAAGTACCACCGACATTGACAAACACCTGCAGCTTCTACATGTGATGGAAAAAGTATAAATGGACAGAATTGTACGTACATTCATCACCAAATTTTTCAAAATGCACTTACTTTATTAACTATTAGCTCTTAGTATCATGTGCTATATAAACTATGAGTGGGTTTGCTCTTTTAGAAGTCTTGGAGAGGGACAAAGGCTATGAATCCCAGTTTTCAATATAGAATCTAACACACTATAATTCAAAGAGGTTTTAAGTAACTTATGAAAAGACTTGAAACTCCAAGTTCCATATTCTATTGAACTCTGTAACTTTGCACTATAAAGTTATCAGTGGGTGTTGTGCATTTCAAAAGTTTAATCATTTCCCACCCAACCTATTCTTTACAATATGGGATATATAGATAAAGATATAAAATCGAGAACTTAATTCTCAATAGCTATTATTGAAAGTTGGTGTGACATAGTACTTTAAGAAAGGACCCAAACCTGAATGTCCAAATTTAACACCCAGTTTCACCACGTCCTGGTCATGTTATCAGTAGACTCTGTACTAAAAAGTAAAAGAGGACAAATCCAAGTCAACAAAGCCAAGCTGATGCTGGCCCTACAGGCCAAGGCAGAACTGCCCCTGTTGGTTTCTGAGCCTATAACTTTTTACAGGAGGAAAGTTTTTTCTTCTCTTCAGCAGCTGGTGGTTTCAAAATGCTGACGTGTCATAGCAATTCAACATGTAATGGCAAGGGGAAAATATATCTAACTCACAAGGCTGTCCAGGTAAAGCTCCCTTCTTCCTTGTCAATCAAACTTCTGTATAGGTAATTGAAATCTATTGGTAATTCCCAAAACTCATTTCATCTAATAGCTTCATCTTCTTCCCATCAAATATCTCTGATCAGAACTGGCATACCGCTAAATTGACTGGAGAAAGAAAGAAAGCAAGGGCCCCAAAGATAATGTATAAGCTGGGTAATCAGACTCTGATAAACAGAAAATTGACTGTATTCTCTCATGTGGATCATCATACATCTCTAGCCATCTTAAGAATTCTATCCAGGAGCATTCGCTTCAGTTTCTCTTTTCTATAGGGAAAATATAATCACTGAAAACCACATTGTGAAAGCAATAGCTTCAGGAAAGGGATTTTTGGGGGGGGGGGCACTTATTTAATTATGTACTGGGCTTTTAACCAGAAGGTCAGGAGTACTAGTCCACCACATACTACTTGGGAGAAAGATGATGCTTTCTGCTTTAGTAAATATGTACATCTTCAGAAAACCTACATAGGTTTCTATGAGAGAGAATCACCTGTATGGCAGATGTTTGGCCTATTAGAAGAGTCCTTTCCATATATATTCATATCTAAACCTAAGCCTATATTTATACCTATGTTATTAAGGAACTGCCTTTCTCCGAGCTAAGATGAGTAATAAAAGTTGACTATCTGAACCCATGAGCTTATCCAGCAGATTCCTTGGTCCACAATCAAAATTAGAGCCTGGAAAACCCCAGGAGACAATTATATTCTGTCACTTGGAGTTGCCATAATGGTAAATTGATGAAGACATCTACCAATGTCAAGAAGATGCCTTTGTTGCCATGTATACCTTTTTCCTGGCTGTTAATAGCACCTCTACCACAGGGCATAGATTGACACCCTGGGTGCAACAAAGCGCTCAAACAAAGGAAGAATTAAGAGGATGTGGCAGGAACAGGCGTTATTGTTCCCTCTGTTGTGCACAAGGTCACGATGAGTCAGAAACGCGTTTGTGGCATCTAGCAACAACAGGGAGACTTAGAACTGATTGGCTGTGATTGCATTGTATTTCATCGAGCCAGGTGCACTTAGTAAGTGTGAATTGCTAAGCCACGTAGAGTACTGCCCCGGTCACAGTGACACAGATCCTTAACTGTCATGCTAACTCTTGAGGTTCCACTGAATAGTAAGCATTTTTCCATTAAGTGATATACATTATTATGTCTTTTATCCTTCAAAATATATTAAACATTAAGCAGAAAGCCTTATTTTGATGGTTTCATTGACACTTCATCCACATGCCATACAATTCAGTAGTTCAATCATATCAAGATGAGTTGTACAATCTTTACCACAATCAATTTGAGGACATTTTCCTCTTCCTTGTACTCAGTGCCACTCATGTCATTTTCTCTATTTTAGCAAAATTATGCACAATCACATATTCACCAATTCAACCATTTCTACATGTATAATTTAATGCCATTGATTGTATTCTTCATACTTGCCATCATTACTGATATCCCTCTCCAAATTGTTCCACCACCATTAAAAGGAACTCAATGCCCTCTAAGCAAGCACTTTTTCTCCTTCACCCATGGTAACCAAAGAACAAGTGTAATTTCTTTTTTTAGTATTACTTAGTAGTCTTCCTGCCAGGATATTCACATACCATACACTTCCATAGCTAAATATATTTTAAAAGAGTGTATATCTACCTCATCACAATCAGTTATAATGCTCTCTATCTCTCCCACATTCATTGACTGCACCCCAGTTCCTTTCACCTGACCCCATATCTACCCTCACATTCCCAATAATCCTGTATCCATTATCTCTATGCACCCACTCTTGTGTTTCATAAAATGGAAAACCTAAAAGAAACCATAAAAAACAGAAGAAAACAGTAATAATAAAATAAAGTGTAAGAAGCTATCACTAACAATATTTTAAAAGCCAGAGAAGAAATGTCAAGCAAAATGTCTTTATGTTTTTCCTAAATAAATAGGTTCTTTTTTATAAGGCAATAACATGTTTTGTACCAAACTGGACCTGTAATTCAATGACACAGTTTAGCTATCAGGCTTCTTTTCCCATTGTGTGATCTTAGTCAGTTTGCTTGGGTTCCATAGGCCTGGTTTATGTTTACCTATAACATTTGTAAACACCATTGGCACATAGTAAACACTCAACAAATATTATTTTTATTAGCTGACATTGAGTCAGCCTCTACTCATGGGGACCTGTGCATAACAGAACATATTTGTGTCCAGTCTTGCACCATCTTCACCATTAGCGTATGCTGGAGTCCCTTATAGCCGCTGTATTTTGAGTTCCTGTCAACATTCAGTGCTGTGCTTTCAGCACGATATTAGGCAACATCTGGTTGTGGTCCATGGAGTTTTCTTTGGCTAATTTCCAAAAGTTGATCACTAGGTATTTCTTCTTTGTCCTAGTCTGGAATTTGAAATCCCTTGTTTCCACTCAAGTCACCACAGTTTAATAAACTGACAAATCAAAGAGAGCCATAGATGTGGCTCCAACTTTGCATTTATTAGAGAAACAAATTCATAAACAAGTATATGTGTAAAAGAAAGAGCTTTGTATACAAGAGCAATTAAGAATTGAGAAAACACCCCAGCCTAGTCCAGATCAACTCCATAAATCCAAAATTAGCCCATATATCTGATACCAATCTATAAATTCCTCTTCAGATCCACGCAACACATGCAATGACACTGAATTCAGGAAGATCACCGGCCAGCGGGTGGGAAGTCTTATGGATCCAGTGGTGTTAGCATGTCAGTACTGGCAGGGTTCTCCATATGGCTCCTCCAGCTCAGGGCACTAGGGCACCATGTGACTGGTCAAGAAGCATACCTCACAGGAAGTGGACCTGTGTCTCCCACCTCCAGTGAGCTACTTCTCTCCTTAGTACCTCCAAATGAGGTCATCAAGCTACGACCTGATTGACAGGCTAGACTCCACCCCTTCACTCTTAAGCCTCTCAAATTAGCCACAGATTATATAACTACCCACAGTCATTATCTGGCATTTGCATTGTTTGTAATGGTATAAAAGCTACTATCCATTTTGTTTTCATCGAAGTGTATATCTGATCGTAATGAATACCTCGGTGTAAGGTGAGAGTAGCCCCCAGCTATGAGGATCAAGATTATATGTCAAATTGACCTAGTCGTGATGCTCAGTGGTTTGACAGTAGGGATGTAATTTGGCTGTTATGTGATGGCTTCATTTGTTATTTGTGTAATGCTATAGTCACTCTCTATTTTATGATCTTAGTCTTTAGATCCTAATTATATTGATAAGTCAGGAGCACACTTCTTTTCAAGTCATTGTTCTTCACACTATGGGAAAATTATTTAAATAGAATTTTAAAACGCAATCTGAATATGACAGGCAATACACCTTATTCAATTCTGTATTTAGATTTTCCTCTAGTCTGGAAACATTGCACTCAGTGTTATATCTCTCCAGTAGCTGGCCACTTTCATTCAGTCTTTATTTTTACCTGCTGAAGAGTCACTGTTTGAGTGACAGCAGAAACAAGTCTCTGAACAGGATTCCTGAGAGGAAAGAATTTTGGGAGAATAAATCAACACCCCAAATCTCCTTCTTCATGTCACGTTAATTAAATCTGCCTTGATCTTGCATTTATCAAAGGCAGCAGACTGAAGACACGTTGATTCCCAGAGGCAGAGTTTGAACTTAATACTACATCTGATCAGCTCTTTGAAGTTTCAAGAGCTTTCTTTGTCATGGTGAGACCCCTTGAAACAGACCTAAATTTGCCTAAACTGTATAGCACAGACCCATCTGAAGGATGCCAGAGTGCCAGTCCCTTGATGTTTCATCTTTCTCTGTAAATACACTTGTGTCCATATTTATATCTTTTTGATGACATGCAGTTAACTAAAGTGATTCAATTAATGTTTGCAGACATGAGCATAGAAATTGGGAGGCCTTTCGGAATCTTCTCTATATCCCTAAAAACTTTTTCATGTCTCATACTTATATTGCCTTTAGTCAAAAGTTCCAGCAATATATTCCCAAGGAGAAATCCATCTACTGTGTTTAAAAGATTGGTAGTCTTTGGTGAAAAATAGTTATAATAGTCTGTATTCATAGAAGCTGGATCTTTAAGAAAAAAATCACCCAAGATAGATGATAGATAGATAGATGGAAGAGAGGGAAATGTAGAGATAGAGAGAGAAACCTAATATAGCTGTATTCACCTTTTTAATAAGAGAAACTTAAAGTCTTTCCCCAACAGAACAGGTCAATCCTAGTTCCACAGATACCTCCAGACTTCTGACACTGGAATTGGTCTATCCAATTATTGTCTGCTCCAAGATGTCCTGTTCTTTTACCATTCTCAGAGAGTAACCAAAGGTTTGAAGAAATAGGGATAATTTTAAGGAAAAAAGTTGAAATTTCCAGGCTGAGCCCCGGTGGCGTAGTGGTTGAGTGCGGGACTGCCTGGTGGTTCAAATCCAGCAGCAGCAAGGCTGGGTAGCTCCCACGACCACCAGAGGGCAGTGAACCCCCCACCAAATGTAATATGTGTCTGTGTGTGTATGTATAGGTATAGGTATAGATATAGATAAAGTTGAAATTTCTTTATCAAAGGTTATATTTAAACAAGGTTCTTTGGGAGTTTTTAAAAGGATCCCTTATAGCAAAGAGCGAATGAACTCTGGGATGCCAAGAAGAATGCAGAGTTCAATGACCTGGTGTGCTAGAGGTGGGAAAAGAGAGGAATATGTGCAGAGGCCATGGGAAGTGAGAAAAATGAGCCAGTGCGAGATGCAATTCAAAATAATGATAGCCAGGTCCTGGTGGCATAATGAGTCACTCATGGGGCTGTTAACCGTAAGGACAGTTGTTTGAACACACAAAATGCTCCTTGAGAGAAAAATGAGACTTTTTGCTCCTGTAGAGTTTCACAGTCTCAGAAACCCAAAAAGACAGTTCTATTTTGTCCCATGGGGTCTCTGAGTTAGAGTCCACTTGATGGAAGGGCCTGGTTTATGAGCAGGCCTGGTGGTAGAGTGGTTACGCTTTGTGCTGCTATCCACAAGGTCAGTAGTTCAAAACCACCAACTTCTCCTCAGGAGAGGTGCTTTCTTCTCTGAAGAGTTGTAGTGCTCTGAATCCATAGAGCAGTTCTCTGAGTGGGAATTGACTTATGGCAATGAGTTGTTTTTGATTGTCTTTCTGTTTGTTTGTTTGTTGAGATTTGCCCATGACTTCCTATTAGCAGCTGTCTGGGTCAGCACCCAACTCATGATTCTACCACACAGTGGTTGGAAATACTGTACTCTGTCCTGGACCATCTCTGCATGAGGTTGTAGATTGGACCTTTGTGACTCATAAGGCGTTCATTGGTAGCTTTTCAGAAATCAAGCTTCTCTGGACATGCAGTGGTGGCTGTACATGAGGTTCATTGGCTGGGAGACAAAGCAAGGTTCCCCATAGAAGTCTACAAATGGGCAACCACTCTCCTCTGCTTTCTGTCACTGGTCAGGTTGAAGAGAACAAGGACTCTGATGAGTTAGACCTAGTCCTACAAGATGAGGAGTTCTGAGAGGGGTGTTGGGAAGAGAGGTGAGAAGTGAGCCAAAGAGGAAAACCACGTGTTTAGATCAGGCCTTGCCAGACACAAAGTTCCCTCTACAGGTGTTTTCACTGACTACAGAACTTTCCCAGTCACCTGCAGCACATGGACACCTACGATGCCTCAGGGTTGCACTGAGGCCAGATGCAGATAATGATGGTTTCTGACCTAATTCCACTGTAGGCCAGAACAGGTTGAGGTACTAAATGCCTGCTTCTGCCTGTGAGGCAGTCTGCTCCATGGAGACAGAGAGAGGTGGGGCAGGATGCACATACCTTCTGGAGAGCTCTTGCTTTAGAAAAAAACCTATTTGTGGCTAATCCTATGTGGGGAACTAGAACGTTCCCTGGTGTCACACTGATTAAGCACTTGACTTCCAACTGGAAAGTGACAAGTTCAAACCCACCAGCTACCCTGCGAGGGCAAGTGAGGCATGACAGTGCAGCCGAGATGAAAGACTAGGGAGTCCTAAAGAGGCAGTTCTACTCTGTCCTGTCAGAGTGCTATGAAGCCCAATTAATTTGAGGGCAACAGGTTTGGCTTTGTGGTTTTGATGTGTAAGTAATACTTAAAACTGTCATTCATAGTATGACTCACAATTTAAACGTCTCAGCTTCTTATTCCAGAAGTCAGGAAATCAGAGCACTTCCCAGGACTCATTTCCTCCTCTCTTGGGATTCAACAATTGCTCTACACTTTTCAGTGTAGAGGTGCTAGGTGAAATCAATTCTCTTCCACAGCCACCTTCTTCAAATCTTCTTCTGTGCATGAAGAACACCCAGAGGCATCTCACAGTGTCTTTTTCCCCTCTGAAAAAGTAAAACTCAGCAAAACCAAAATAACTTGCAACATTTTATAGAATTATGGCTGATGCTACCCTACAGGAATTAGACAAGTTCATCTATTTTTCTTATTTATTCATTTTATTTCTTGTTTTAATTACCACCCAAATCTACTGTGGTAGACTGGGTTCTCTGAAGATGCGAAGCCACTGACATTTATATGTATGTATATGGATTTATATGTATGTATATGGAAAGGGAGTTATTTTCAAGAAAGTTGACAAAATGTGTTTCAATATTCACAGCTGTGGAAGTCGAAAAATCTAGTCCAGTTAAAATTCATGGATCAGATGTAAAGTGAAGACTTCTCTAGGCTGGTATAGTTTCAGGGTCTAATGAATCAGAAAGCAGGAGAACTACAGGCTGGTAGATGCAAAGTCCATTGAATCCAAGTCTGCCCATAGCTCCTAGAATTGACACACAAAATGGTAGGTGGTTAATGAACCAGCTGCAGGACCCAGATCCAGTAGAACGGAACCTTTCCTACCAAGTCTGTTTAAAAAGGAGTAGGCCACACCAGTCAAAAAGCTTTTCTCCCTGTTGCATCAACCCTATGATCTCTACAAGGGAACTCCACCATGCTGACATTCAGAGTTGATTGTGCTATATTATATCCTATCATGGAGGATTACTACCAAACTACTGAGAACCTTAACCCAGCCAAGTTGACACAAAATCTAACCATCACATCTTCTGGATATTATGTTGTATTTCTTTGGAAGGAGTTTAAATTGTTTTTTCTTAATGCAACCTGACATTCACCACTCCCTTCTATCTGCAAGTCATAAAAGGAAGATTGGGCATGCTGTTCCCCATCACTGGGCGTAAGACCATCTCCCCTTTCATTGAGTTCTCAACCTAAGAAACTCTTTCAGCTTTGGTAATTTGATTGGACATCAAAATTAATCAAAAGACCTCACCCATCTCATGAATGTGCTCTCTTGGCAGTTCCACTATGGTCCAACTAGAAAGGAAGGGAAGGGTACCAATACATTTGCATGGTTCCATAAAGCACTGCTCTGGTTCAGGAGGAGTTTGTGCTTGGACTTACGAGACTCATCTCTGCCTTTTGATAAGGATAGCCACACCAGGACTTACATGCTCTGGAATAGGGAGCATCTAAGACTCAGGAGTATCCCTCAGGTGTTCATCTATTAATATTCAAAATAATTAAATGATATCTTTAAAAGGAAGCTATATTCTATAGATTCTTTCTAGGAAGATTTTGAGAAAAGAGAATTGACTACTCTCATAAGATAAAAAACATGACCTATAACCATTAAATTATTTGGCCACTGCCCAAAGGAAGCCTGGTGACAGAGTAGTGATGTGCTAAACTTTGAACTAAGAGGTAGCACTTCAAACTTACCATTTTCTTCTCAGGAGAAAGATGTAGCAGTCTAATTATGGAAATTTCATGGAGTCCTAGAGCATTGCTATGAATGGGTATTGGCACAATAGGAGTTCTGATGGTTTAGGGGATTACCTATTGAGCTACTGACCCCAAGGTCAGAGGTTTGAATGCATCAATCTTTACAAAGGAAAAAAAAGTCTTTGTTCCTTTAAAGACGTAATATCGTGGAAATACAAAAGGGCAGTTCTATAGGATTGTTATGAGTTCAAATGGACGCAAGGAATCTAATATTTCTCACATTTGGCATGCACACACCACCACCCTCTCAAAAAAAATCAAACAACAGTAGATCTTAAATCATGTCATGCATTTTCCTATGTGTGTGCTTATTTTGTTATTTTTCTTAGTATTAAATATTTTAATACAAACTTGAATGGATTGATGTATGTGGATGAAGTACACAGTGACTACAATAAGAACTGTTTTCTGTGTGGTGCCCTGGGCAGTTGTACTGGCTCCAGGTCCTTCTCTGAGTTTGTATGGCTTTCCTTTTCTTCCCTCTCTTCCATCCATATTCAGGTAAATGCTCGCCCAAAAGGATGCTTCATTTGGACAGTTCTTCCTAATCTTGTTCACATCCTGACATGGATTTTTAAATCATAATAATATATGTTTGGAATCATGAGGGAAACAGAAGAGTAGGTGTCTTGGAATGGCTCCCCCAAGCTCTGTCCAGTTTATAGACCACTGACGGCATCATTGTCTAATATCCCTGCATGTCATAATTTCGCAGTCTCACTTATTTGAGGAGAGAATAAAGTAGTGGGAAATCCTGTTCTAACGATATGCATGCTTTTAAGCAGCAGTTGGCCAGTCATCAGGATGCTCACACATAGCCAAACTTTATTTTGCAGGTGAAATGTTTCTCCAGAAAGCTTCCAGGATGCTGCACATGTTTACATTCAGCAAAAATAAAATGGGATGATGTTTTGATTCTATAGGACATGAAAATGGGAGTTCTGCACAATATTAAAATTATTGACTAGCTTTTCACAGAGTCTATTGACAAAATTGCATAATAAATACTTCCAGGGTCTTCCACTCCCTCCAAATCATCATCCTTGGGGCAGGAAATTACAGTGAATACCCAAATACAAGAAACTTGCGAACATCAACAACAGATTCTTTGCCCAGAAATAAATGTAGGTGATAAACTGAATAAGATACTCTTATACTTAAATTCCTTGGTGGGAAGAAAAATGCATACACTCACATTCCAAAAGATGACAGCAAAAAATTAACATTTTCATTGCAAAGATTTCACAAGAGGATGAAGTTATTTGATAAGGTAGTAGAGGCCTCAGTTTTAGGTAGATCTTCAAGAAGTGCATTGATGAACGGGAATCAGAGAGCAATCTAGGCAGGTAGAATGAGATGAAAAAAAGTGTGTACATCATAAAATACAGTATGGAATTATTTAGAACAATGGTTCTCAGCCCGTGGATCATGACCCCTTTGAGGGTTGAAGGAACCTTTCACATGGATCGCCCGATTCATAACAGTAGCAAAATTACAGTTATGAAATAGCAACGACAATTATTTTAGGGTTGACAGATCACCACAACATGAGGCTCTGTATTAAAGGATCACAGCATTAGAAAGCTTGAGAACCACTGCTTTAGAAAAGCAGGTGGAAGTAAACTGAGGGTATGTGTGCAGGGGGTTGGAGACAAACCCTGGAAGCATCTATATTGTTCAGCATGCACTATGTGAAACCTCAGCAGTTGATAAATAGTTATCAGTGCAATACATTAATGTTTAACAAGGATGAAATGAAATTGTGTCTGTCATGGGTATTTATGAGCAATAAGCCGAAAAATGCTGTCTGATGTCCTTCTATCCCAGATATTAGTCTACATGCTGATGACTATAATAAGGTCTCTCTAATGCTTGCTGGGTCAGTTAATCAGTTAAAGGTCAAGTCTGTCAAATCGACCATAAACTACCAAAAGAAGAAAGAAATCTCTTTGGGAAGAAATACAACCAGAATATTTCTTACAAGCCAAGATGATGAGACTGCATCTCACCTATTATGGACATGTGATCAGGAAAGACAAATCCTTCAAGAAGCTCATTATACTTGGTAAAGTGGAGGGTCAATGAAAAAGTAGAAGAACCTCAAGGAGATAGACAAGCACAGTGTCAGCAACAATAGACTTAAATGTAGCAACAATTGTAACCATGGCCAGAATCTAAGCAAAAATTTGTTCTGGAGGCTTGCTGTGAGTCCCAATGGTCTTGACTGCGCCTAACAACCACAACAATAACAATAATTATGAACCCATTGCCTTTGAGTTAATGCTGAATCATGGCAGCCCCAAGTGTGACTAAGTAAAACTGAGTTCCATAAACTTTTCTTGGTAGTAATTTTTAAGGAAATAGATTCATCCATCCTTGCCCAATGTCACCACTGGAAGCAAAGCATCTGTGTCACCAAATAGACAAGCAAAAGCTCATTGACAGCAAGTTGATTCAAACTCATAGAAACACAACTTAGGGTTTCCCTGACTGTAAATCTTTACCACAGAATTAGCTCCTACCTTTCTCTAGTAGAGGGCAGGTGGACTTGGACTGCTGATCGTGTGATTAGCAATCCAATGAGTTACACATTATACTACCAGAGCTCTTTGAGCCACTTGGGAACATAATAATAATAATGGGTATCTAGTATTTGTGAACACCAACAATTACCCCAAATGATGTACATTAGTTATTTCTAACATTCCCAAAGACATCATTTGTGGCATGTGGTCATAACATCCACATATTTTTTAACAGCATCAATTCCCTGTCCTCCCTGACCACAATGTCCACATTGTTCTTTTCTATTTAGTGTGAATTGAGTGAAAATTTGCAACTCAGATGATCAATTTTACATTCAACTATTTACCCACCTTTTTGCTTTGTTCCTTTCCTTATAGACCCTTCAATGCAATACCGCTCACCCCACCTCCCTGAATTTCACAACTCACTCCACCTTCTCTCCTAATCCTTCTGAACCTTGTCCTTTGGCAAGTTCTACCCCTCTAATTTCGAAGAGTTGACTATTCTGAAGGGTTCATACTCATTCGTTCTATTGTTCCCTTTATAAACCTGTTTTTTACTGACCTGAAAATTGAGCCGTGGTGGTGAATTCATTTATAAACCTGAAGGTGAAATATGAGCCATAGTCTTAGGGTTCCATGGTCACTATCCAACCACTAAGCCTGGCTTAGGATTTGAGTTTTTTAACACATTTTTCTCCCATTCTATCCAGCACTTTCTATTGTGATCCCTTTTAGGTCAGTTAATAGTGATAGCTGGTCACCATTGAGTCCTTCTGGTCATGGCTTGTGGGGGGCTAAAGTTGTAGGTTTCCATCAGTCCACTGGACTAATTGTTTCCATGTGAATTCATTGTTCATCACTGCTCTTTTCTCCAGACAATGAAAAGCCTATCCTTTCCCCTTACATGGCCGCTCACAAGCTCTTAAGATCTCAATCACTAATCACTAAAGAAGGATGTGTTAGTCTGGGTTGACTAGAGAAACAAATTCACAAATACTCATATGTGTATAAGAAAGGGCTTTCTATATAAGAACAATTGAATATTGAGACAACACCCCAGTCCTGATCAAGTCCATAAATCTGATATTATCCCATATGTCAGAATCCAATCTATAAATTCCTCTTCAGACTCATACAGCATATGCTATGATGCCAAATTCAGGAAGCTCACAAGCCAGTAGGTAGAAAGTCTTGTGGATCCAATGGCAGAGGAAATATCTCAGTGCTGACAGGGGTCTCCATATGACTACTTCAGCTCCACGGCTCTGGCGTGACTCCATGTCTCACAGGGAGTGTATGTCACTTGTCCAGTGAGCTATATGTCTCCTCAGTGCCTCAAAATGAGGTCATCAATCTACAGCTTGAGTGACATGCCAAACTCCACCCCTTCATTTTTAAATCTCAAATTGGCGACAGATTATGTAATTACAAAGTGGGGCAATATACTCAGCTTATAGATGTGGAGACAGAATCTCAAAGAAGTTCATTGATTTGTCTTAGATTTGCACAGTAAATTAAGGGAGAAGTTGGGATTTCAGAGCAGCTCAGTCTTCAAGCCTCTGTGCCTTGCCTGCCTGCTGGCTTCTGTGAGCTATATAGATACAAGGACAAGTTATGAAAGGAGTAGAGAAAAGAGAGAGACCAATACAATTGTTAGGGGTCCTGTGGGGACCAGCCTTCTCTAATATCCCTACCTAAGTATCATCTACAACTCTTATTTTCCATTACTGCACCATGTTGAGTTTTTTAATAATACTTACAATTTGTAATTGTTTATGTGCATGCTGCTTTCTTATGTACAATTTGACTCATGTGCCACATTTTATTCTACTATTATTATTTTTAATAGATCATTTTATTGGGGACTCTTACAACTCTTATAGCAATCCACACATCAATTCTATCAAGCACTTTTTTACACATCACCATCATCATTTCAAAAATATGCTCATTTTACTTGTGCCCTTGGTATCAACTCTTCCTTTTCCCCTCCCACCCTCGTGAACACTTGATAATTTGTAAATTATTTTTATTTTCATATTTTACACCATACACTGTCTTCCTTTACCCACATTTCTGTTGTCTGTCCTCCAGAGGGAGAGTTGTATGTCCACCATTGTGATTGGTTTCCCTTTTCTCCCCCTTACCCGCTCATTTTTCCCCTACCTTGTGATTGGTTTCCCTTTTCTCCCCCTTACCCGCTCATTTTCCCCTAACTTGTGATTGGTTTCCCTTTTCTCCCCCTTACCCGTTCATTTTTCCCCTACCTTCATGGTAGTACTGCTCTCAGTATTGGTCTCGAGGGGTTTATCTTTCCTGGATTTTGTTATTTGTAACAGTGTACACGTGTACATGTTCTGGACTAGCCAGATTTGTAAGATGTAACTGGGCCATGATAGTGGGGTGGGGGAAGCATTGAAGAACTACAGGAATGTTGTGTGCTTTGTTGGTGCTACACTGAACCCTTCATGTCAGATTTTAAACTTCAGAAAGGTGAAGACCATGCTTGTATTATCACCATTGTATTACCTAAAAATTAGCCTGTGCTTGGTATTTGAACACTGGAGGTCTCTAGAAAAAGACTCCGTGCTTGTTAAAGTAGAGGGGAAGCAAATGAAAAGGAAAACCTACAATAAGATGGATTGACACAGTGGCTGCAACAATGAACTTCAACAGAACAATGGTTGTAAAGAGATGGTGCAGCAGTGGGCAGTCTTTGGTTCTGCTGTACACAGACTTGCTATGAGTAGTAATTAGGAACTGACTCTGACGAATTCTCACAGCAACAATGTCCAGTCGAACCCATCCCCTCCTCCAATTGATGGTACCTAACTACAGCAAGTGCTTGTACTTAAACAATCGTTGTGAATGCTCAGTGCATTAAATAAAGGGGGAAAAACCTCGGAAAGCAAAAGAGAGCAGAAAGATAAGTCTTTCTGGGTGGTATGCATGGCTAAATGCTCACTGTTGACTATGGAGTCCTCCCAAAAACCCCTTTGAAGGATAGACCTGGTGATCTACTTCCAAACAGCCAGACACTGAAAACCACAGAAAGCACAGTTCTAACTAGAGAGTATGGGGTCATCGTGAGTTGGAAGAGTCTCTACAATAACTAGTTTTTAAACAGACAGAACTAGCCCAGAAGTTTCAAGTGAGGGTAACTGGGAGCATTATTTTTTTTTCACTGAAAACTAAGAGATGGGTTTCTTTTAGGGAGTAGAATTATAGAGGAGAGAATTTGCATTTAGACCCAAAGAGACCACAGTGACAGCTGAAGATACCAGAGTCATCACTACAAGTTAGAAATGTGAAAAGTCAAGCTCCCGAGAAAGGGCAGAGCTGACGATCAGGACTCTGAGTCATCTCTGGAGGTGGCAATTAATACCCTGAGAGCTGATGAGTTCTCCAGGAAGAACTGACAGAGGGAGGAAAATGAGCAACTCACCAAGCATGGAACTCCAGGGAATTGTCATTCGTGGAATATTGAAAGGAAAAAAAACTTATTTCAAAGGCGACTTCTCCTGAAAACTCAAATCCATCTTGCAGGTCAAGAGAAACTTCCTCCTAGGGAGAGCAGAGCAATCCATGTGTTGTGATACTGGCACCTGGATTCTTCTTTTTGCTTTTAGTCCCGTCCACCCCCATCTCCACCCCCCGCCCAAACATACACTTATTGATGTGTAAGAAATCCAGGTGGAGTAGTGGATTGCACAATGGACTACTATCCACAAGGTCAACAGTTCCAACATACCATCTTTTCTGAGAGGAAAATGAGGCTCCCTGTTTCTGAAACATTTATCGTCTCAAAATCCACAGGGACAGTCATGCTCTGGCCTATAGGCTCACTGTGAGTTGGATCTCTTTGATGGTGGTGAGACAAGGAGGGAGGGAGGGAGGATTGATTTGTTTTTTCTTTATAGGCCTTTAAAAGCAAATATCATTAAACATTTGAATTGATCTTTGAAATAAGTATTGCTACTTATCAACAATCAATTGCCACAGTTTTGAAGATATTATATATATATGACATATAACATTTACTATTTTTTTAATTTACCTATTTGTTGTTCAGAAAATATGCACAGGAAAACGTACCCAATGCAACAGGTTCTACAAGTACTAGGGGCTTCAAAGTATCTGTGGAAATATAGAATGAAAAGATCTGGGAATTTTTCCGTGAACTTTTAGAAGCCCCCTCGCCTCAGTGACAGTCATTCCATCCTTCAAGGTTGTGTGTGGGTTGCCTTTGATCAAAGAAACCTTTATCACAGTCTTTTGAGCATTTGTCATCCATTCGATTTTCGTTATTCCTCTTAACATCCTCAGTGCTCCATGTAGAAGAGCTGAGGGAACCCTTGTTGACTGAAGGAGACGATAAGAGAAGGAGGAGGAGGAAGATAAGAGTGGCACATCACAAACAAATCAAGGAAGAGAAATAGTCAAATGTTCTGAAAAGGCCAAGGAAATGTTAAGACGGGAGAAAACAGTCTAGATTTTACCATAAGTTGACCAGAATAGCTATTAAGTATCAACTTCTGCTAAGAGGCTAGCACTTACAAAATGCCAAAAGACACCGCTGTCAAGTCTGTTGGGCAGAGGAGAGCTACTCCATGGGATTTCCAAGCCTGTAAATCTTTATGAAAACAAACTGCCTCATCCTTCACCCACAGAAAGAGAGACAGGTGGTTTCAAACCACAAACCCCCTTTTCCACAGTGCATTGCTTTAATCCATGGCAACACCAAGACTCCTTTTAAAAAGTTTCTTAGTTAATTCTTAGAGCAAGCAAATGAAGTGTCGACACAAAGCAGATCTGAAAACAAAGTCTCCGAGAGGCTACACCACTTGCCCATGTTTATTCCATTAGTACGTGGTGGAGAAAGGAAGCAACTCAAGTTCTGCCTGTCAGATCATGCTACGAACTATAACTCTTCCACTGCCATGAGAGCCACAGGGGCAGTCCTACGCTGTCTGACTCAGAGTCGGAAACTACTCCATTGCAGTGAGAGCCATTTGAGTCGATTCTGACTCACAGCAGCCCTTTCGTGTACAGTCAAGCAACTACCTCGGGCTTCTGACTGCCTCATCTTTCCCCTACAGGGCACCTGGTGGGTTTGAACTGCACACCTTACCATTCACAGGCCAACGTTTAACTCACCTACGATTAGTTTTTTTTCTATAAAGGCATTGCAGCACTTGTATGGGGTTAGGTCTGGTTTAGGAAGAACGTCTTCCTAAAGACCTCTCCTAAAGACCCCTTCCTAAAGGCCTCTCCTTCTTAGGTCAATGGGGTCTCTGCCTGGGTAACACAATATATAAGTTTGGATGTTCAAGTCCCCTAAGGGGCCTCTTGGAAGAAGGGCTAGCCCCTTTCTGAAAAATCTGCCATTGAGAACTTTAGGGAGCAAAGTTCTACTCTGGAACTCATAGTATTGCTTTAAGCACAAGTCAGTTCCACAGCAAACAGGTGTCCCTCACATGAGTCTGGAATTTCTGAGCTCTCTCCTCTATGCTTTGCCATGAGGCCACCAAGGGCTCCTGTTCACTATGTGAGAAAGCCAATCACTTGAAAATGAAGCAAAAGGATCTGTCTTCATCATTTATGACACTCATGAAGCCTTTTTAAGTGCCATGATTATTTCAAACTTGTGAACACACAGCATGCTCCTTATTAACTCTTCATCTGAAATCAGTGAGTCCACCACTAAAAATAGCAAATAAATAGATGAATGGTTGAAAGCCTGGTGAGATTTCCTCTTTCTTCCCCTCTCAGAAAGTGACTTTCTCTGCAGGTGAATTGTATTCAGAAGGCATCAAAGTCATTAGCATCTCAAGTATAGATTCCTTTGTCCACGCACTCCTTTTTGTCTAGTAGGGTGCCCATTCCCTCAAACCAAAGGTTTTCCGTGTGGTAGGAACACTAAGCACGGGACTGTGTTTTGTTGAAGGTTGTCTTTTTTTTCAGTCTTATTGGCATATAATTCACAAGTCGTGCAATTCAATAGTTTTCATTATATTCAGAAGTTAATTTTAACATTGTCTAGCTTCCTGTGTTCATCTTTTTAGCTCCCCAAAAGCCTGCCTTTATATATCTATAGCCATTGTTTATTTACTTGGCTCCTAGTGGGCTATGTAAAGAGAGACACAGGAAGAGCAGGAGCAGGGGAAAAGACTGATGCACTCTTGGTCTAAAAGAAGGAGCTTGTAGGTTACCAGAAGATGACTGCAAGGAACAAGACTGGTGATTTTGCTTCTATATCAACATAGAACCCCCTCCCTGTGGGATGAACAATGGGAAAGTGGGTGAAGAGCTACAGAGGATCATATAAGATAAGAAAATAATAATCTATAATTCATCAAGGGTTCATGAAGGACAGTGGGTGGGGGAGGGAAGGGAGAATGAGGAGCTGATATCAAGGGCTCAAGAAGATGCTTTGAAAATGATGACAGTATGCGTGCAAATGTTCTTGACACAATGGATGGATGTATGGATTTTGATAAGAGATGTAAAAGTATGAAATAAAATTAATTAATTAATTTCACCCCTTGGGGGTGGGGGGAACGAGCAGTCTAGAATATCCTATAGGGCAGTTTCACTCTGTCACATGGGCCTTCTATGAGTTGAAACCAGTTGAACTGGGTCTTACAACAAGAAGTTGGTCTAGAAGGGATCTTCCGATTGCTTGGTTCAATTGTTTACCATGGAGCCTGGGAGCTAATGAGTGATTTGATGGCAAAGGACTTGTATAATGTGCAGTACAGTCATCACTGAAATCCAGACCTTCCCACCTTCCATGGCCCAGAGGGAGAAAGGGATTCATGGACCCATTTGGAGATGTGGTAGAAATTGAGGATGAGACATTATGTATTTCACCAACTTAAAAGGGAGCATGCCTTATGTGAGAACTCTGGAGTCAGACAGTCTGACTACAACCCCAGTCCCCAATAACTAGGAAAATGATTGATTCTTGGGGCAAAAGAATAATCATCTTTGTGTTGCTGCTTGTGTTCATTACTGCCAAGTCAACTCTGACTCATGGAAACAGGGTGCATAGCAGAACAAAACACAATCTAGTCTTGCTTTGTCCCCATGTTCCCCATGTTCTTGAGTAAATTGCTGCCTTTCAACACAGAGGACTGTCTCATCTTCCAGCACCCATATTATGTAGGTTTTCATTAGCTAATTTTTTAAAGTTGATCAACAGGTCTTTTTTCCATTTGAATTAGTATGGAAATTTTTAAAAATCATTTTATTGGGGGCTCTTAAAACTCTTATAACATTCAATACATCATTTGTATCAAGCAAATTTGTACACATGTGGCCATATTCATTTACAAATATTTTCTACATGAGCCCTTGGTATAAGCTCCTCTTTCCCCCTCCTTTTTTTCATAAATCATTTTATTGGGGGAAATTTTGTTGAAATCTGTTGAAATTTTGTTATCCATCGTGGATAACTGATGACTGTATAAAAATTATATAGTAAAGGTTATAGGAGTGTTTACTATGTGTGCTAAGTACTTTACATATACTATCCCTTAGATGAGATTTTTATCTATCCTTAGCCCAGAAAGCTCTCAACAAATATAGCATTTGATCAATAATTAAATGCCAGAATATTTAATAATAAATGATCTCTAAATGTCAGTGATGCGTATGGGGGAAAATACAAAGATTCTTATTATAGTAGGGATATACCATCATTAACTAACATTTTAACAGTCTTATTGATAAATAATTCACATATACAATTCAGTGGTTTAATACATCAGAAAGAATTTTTTGATCTTCACCTCAATCAATTTTGGAACACTTTCTACTTTGGCATATTCATTATTATACGCTTCTTCTTTCTCCTCTACCTCTACTGCCATAACCCTAAGACTATGGATCCAGCTATTAGCTCTGTAGACTTACCTATCCTGAATTTCATAGAGAGAAAAACACACCAACAAACCAGCAATTAGCAAAACAAAATAGAAAAACCTCCATGAAAAAGAAAGCAAAAAAGTAATAAAAACTTGAAGAAATTATAAAATGAAGAATAAATTATAAGATGTTCATCTGCATTAGTCCAATAGTCAATGCATTCTGTCTGATAATATTATAATAATGAAGAAAGTTTAACAGAAATGATATATGTTGAATTTTAGCACAATGTTCAACATTCAAAATTCAGACTGTCACAATTAATACTACAAGATGCAGAACTGCTAGCACACCTTAGATCAGAATGGCTGCTAAAAGAAATTTCTCTGTCACACCTAAAATACTTTCCACCCACTAGTCCAGGCTAAGACAGCCAATTTTTTTGTCCTGTCTAGTTTATTTAGAAATGATAAAGTCACTGTATTGCGAAGATAAAGATTCGGTGTTGCTAAACTATGATCTTGGAATACTCCCAAACACCCCCAGTAGGGGAGTGTGATGTCCGTATTTTACAGAGATAGAAACAGAGGCTCAGAATTTTAAAGGAAGTTGTCCACAGTCAACTTGCTATTTGTGACCAAGTCAGAGTTCCCACCCAATTAGACTACTAACCTCTGGGATTTTCAAAGCTATTCTATTCTGAAAAAAAAAAAATGAATGGCAATGGAGCGGGTGAAGTTGAGAGCTTTATTCTATTTAAGAAGGCTTAACTCTGGGTCAGGTGGTTTTGATTTTTTTTTTCAGCCAGAATTGCTTTCCCTGGTCAAAAACGCACAGAGACCTCACAAAGCTTTTTTTTTTTTTTTTTGAGATGGATTTTGCTTACAGATGCTGACACAGATTTATATTCATTTACTTCCCTGGGAAGGATAATTAATGCATTGCATATAAACACAAGTAACACATTTTTATTTTTTTAAGTTTCTATTTCTCGCAGATCTCCTGGCTAGTGTGACAAGTCCCTGCTCCATGTGACCCCATAAGACAGAGTAGGACTGTCCCTGTGGGGTTCTGAGATTTCCAGTCTTCACAAGAGCAGACAAGCACATCCTTCTCCCTTGGGGCACCTAGTGGATTCAAACCACTGACCTAAGGTTAGGAGAGTAGTGCCACATGCCACCAGAGCTCTTTTTCCAAATAAAATAAAGATCATTTTTTCACAATAACAATGGTTTTAGTTTACATTTTTTCAAAGGTCTTTCATGGCTGATGAACTAGAAGACAGCTGTACCCCTCTAAATGCTTCTGATTTCTGTCTGTTGGTATTTCACATGCCCCAAAGCCTCTGCAGGACTCACTGAGCAGTCAGAATGAAAATGACTAGTAATTTCTAGGTGCATTGTAAAATCACTTTGATTATAGAGAGGTTGGGGGAAGGTAGGGGGTGCGTCCTTGGAGTGATACTCAGAATCATAAGAGACCAGGCTTACTAGTAGAATAGAGGTTGGTGGAAGCCCAGAGGTTTGAAACTGAACTCGCCCTCGCCCCTGTGGCTCAATTTTCAGGATAACAGTAGACAAGTCCCTAAGGGGAACAGTATTAGGGAGATTTCACATACCTTGGACTCATCAACTATTTGAGTTCAACAGATGTGTATCAGGACAGCGCTACTTCATCACACGGACTCCGTCTGTATGCTAAGTGAATAATCTGAGAAGTTGTACTATATAAAGAAGAATGCAGCAACAAGGAGGTAGAAGGAATTACTAAAACACCTTGGTTACGCAGGTAAGACAACTTTGTTCCTGAAAGCAAAGATGTCTACTTGCTGATGAAGATCAAATACTGCAGCTTTCAGTATGGATTCTACCTCAGCATAAAGAAAGCCCAAATCCCTGCTGTTGGACCAATAAACAACATCATCACAAAAAGAGAAAAGTTGTAATGAATTTCATTTCATTTGGAACTCCAGTAAGCATCCATGAAAGCCAGTCGGGAAATCGAATACCATATAGTGAACAGATCTGTTGCAAAAGATAGCTTAAAGGAATTGAAAGCAAAAATAGTACTTTTAGGTTACCTACTCAAGCCATGGGATTTCCAGTTGCCCTGGGACTGCCTGAAAGCTGGAGAAGGCATAAATAAGACTGAAGACGAGTTCATGGCTTTGAATTATGGCATTGCTAAAGCATCTTACATAAACTAAGGACGACAGGAGAACAAATGAATCTGTCATGGAAGACCTAGGACCAAAATACTTCCCTTCACAAATTTTGGACATGATATAAGTGAGGACCTTACACTTGAAGAGGTCATCTTGCTTGATAGAGGGACAGCAAAAAGAGGAAAGCACTTATTGACATGGATTGACAGAACAGCTACAACAATGGACTCAAGCATAGAAAAGATCAGGACTGAAGAGTGTTTTGTTCTGTTGTACCCAGGGTTGCTGTGATTTGGAACTAATTCAACGGCATCCAACGACAAGAAGAATAGCCCTAGGATAGAATAGTAGAATAGAATACAGGGTGCCGCAAGAGTGCTGAAAATCTTACATAAGATGAAAAATAATGTGATATACTATTTGGATGGTGCTAAGAAACTTCAGAAGTTAAACTCATTTGCTTATGACTGGGACAGTATCTTCAGAAGGTTTTGTCTCATAAATAGCACTTCTCTTTCTGGCTGTTAAGAGCCCTGGTGCTTTAGAATGTTCAAGCCCACTGGTCACTCTGTGGTGGGGGTGGAGATGAGGCTTTCTGCTTCTGTGATGATTTACAGCCTCTGAGACTCAAAGGAGCAGTTCTACTCCACCGTTTAGGGTTACCATGTGTCAGAGTTTAACACAGAGTTTAACCTGATGACCATGAGTTCGAGCTTGGGTTCTTGCTGTTAAAAACAGCAAAAAAGAAATGAACATTTACAACTCACATCCTGGTTTTCGGTGAGTTGTGTGTTCAAATCCTTTTTTCTCTACCAAACAATTTAGCCATGTAAAATTATTTTTTTGGGGGGAGCATCACTGCCCTCCGGTGGTAGGAATAGGAGGCCCAGCCACCTGCTGGAATTGAACCTCCGTCCCAGTGGGCCGCAGTCCTGCGCACAACCACTACGCCACCGGGGCTCAGCCTGTAAAATTATTATTTTAACAAACTTTCCTCACCTCTAATAATTTTAAGTTTAACATAGTAGTGTAGGTACTCTCAAAAAATATATTCTACCTGAAAAATGACCTAATTTCACCAGCACATTACTCAAGCTAATGAAATGATGACAAATCATCATTTTAGGAACTATGTGGAGCAACACATTTTGAATATTTCAAAAAGAAGAATATCCACAATCACATGAATGGACAGTGACACTCAAAGTCAATTTAAGCCTCATGGTGATGGCGAGTTAAACCAAAGTTCACAGTAATCAGTTCATTGCAAACTATATAAAAGTTGTTTGTTCAAACTATAGTGAAGTTTCTAAATCTGATGAGAGAAGCAGCAGCAATATTAACACTATGTCTAAGATCAGTTCCTGGATAATTATTATTTTTTTTCTGGATAATTAAAGGAGCCCTAATGACATCGCCACTCCATATTGGGCTGTGACCCTCCAAGGTCAGCTGTTTGAAGCCACTACCTGCTCTTTGGGAGAAAGATGACTTTATAATCCTACAAAGAGTTATCATTTCGGAAGCTCTCAGGGACACTTATGCTATGAGTTGCCATTGAGTGCATGGCAGTAGAGTACTTTCATACAACAGGTCTTTTCTGAAATCCACATGTTCTGAGTTAAAGACAATACTGACAAATTCCGCAGAAAACGTCTGCTTGAACCTGGAAACACTGAATTCAAGGCACAAATGGACCAAAGAAACTTCGGTTGCCTTGTCCCTGAGATGAGAACTAGATTGTGTCTTGCTACCATGATCAACCTCTCTGAAAGATCACATTGGAAGGGCACGGATAGAGTGGGAGGAAAATGTAAAACAAAACTCAAAATCATACTGAAGACTAGCCATACTGGCCTGATAGTCTATTAGAACCTCCCCTCCCCCGCCCTCGAGACTCTGATTCTTAGATGTCCTTCATGCCTGGAACAAAACTCACCCTCCACTTTTTCTCATGTCCCAATCTTTAGCCTAACGATAGACCATTCTATGCAGTGAACAACAACGCTAGGATGATACAACCTCTTTAAAGTGTTGAACCAATTGATATTAAAAAAAAAAGAGTAGCATGTGCTCAAGGACAAAGGAATGGAACCAGGAAACATCAGGAGGAAGTGGGGATAAGTGGGAATGGAAATCAATGACATGAAACAAAATGGGTAGGGATTGTTGAATGGAAAAATTGATTGGTTCTGTAAAACTTCACCCAAATCATAAGATAGAGTTAGAGGAGAAAAAGTGAAAATGAAGCTAGCTTGTTGAAATAGAAAATCTTGTCCTGGCCAAACGGCACTGACCAGGGTGTCTTCATTCTCCCAGGTTCTTCGTAGCAACAGTCTGCTCGAGTCCACAGATTACTGGTTGCAGAATCAGAGGACCCCCTGCCAAATTGGTTTTGTGGAAGACAAGTCCGAAAACTGTGCTTCTGTAAGTACCCAGAATGCTTGGGATATGGTTCTGATGAACCCGGGGCATGCACAGAGGTGTCAGAATTCATTAAATACAAGCCTGGGAAACAGCGTTTGGAAACCCCCTACCTGGTTTATACGAACGACACATGTGGCTCGTGGTATTGTGCCAGGATTTCAAGTTTCAACAATGCATGAATCTGATCCATCACTGAAGAGAAAAAAATATGTATGCACATACACGGATATATTTTTTTAATAACTAAGAAAAGGAATCAGGACTACTATTGTATAAGGGGAAATAAAACTCTCTTGGAGTCTTCTCAATAGATTCCATAGTCCCTGCTACAGTTTTCCAATGTGAAAATTGTATAAAAATTGTCCACCACTCTTATAAGGGATAGTCATTATTTGGACTGCATGCATTCTAATACAGGGGAGCTGAACTACACATGCTGACAGAATCTTCCTTTTCAAAGGACGAGATGCTCCTAGAGACAAACAAGGCAGTGCATGCAGTCTAGAGAATGGGTAGAACTTGCTTATGTCAAATGTGCCCTTTCCTAGGTGCTGAACACAGCATTGCTTCCCTTCAAATTTCAACCAGTCAAAGCATCTCCATGGCAGTAAGGGGTTTTTTTTATTTTTATTTTTATTTTTCTGAGATCTTTAAAAATGTATCATTGTGATTTGGGTGAAAGTTAGCAAAACAAATCAGTATTCCACTCAACCATTCCTACATATTAGGTCTTATGATATGGATAGCAATCCACACAATAGAATCCTGCCTTTTGCACTCTGTTTCAGGACAAATGCTGCCCTTTTGATGTCAAGTGCTCCAACTGATTGATTACCCTAAGGAGTGCATACCTCCTTAATGTTATTGTTCGCTCACCTTACAGGCTTCTCTCTTTTTCAGCTAATGTTGAGTGAATGCATTCATTTTCAGGCTTAAAGCTGTCTAATGGCCATAGTCTCAGGAAGTCCACTCCAACCAGTGAGTCTAGTCTTTCTTATGCTTCACGATTTTGTTCTACAATGTCCTCCTACTTCTTCCAGTACCTTCTAATGTGGTCACTTTCAGAGCCATGGATTCAGGGAACCATCTAATTCCACTGATCTCAATGTCAAAGGCTAAGTTTCTGGGAGACTGAACACCTAGTCTTGCTGAGGTCATGATTGCAGAGATTGGGGGGGATGAAAAAGTGTTTCCAAAGATGAAGGAAATGCAATTCTTGGGACTAAATTCAGAGCATCGACTCTGAGCTATTCCTGGAAGTAAGTTGCACGCCAGCATTTCTGTTTACAGCCAAGGAGAAAGATAGGGTAAAAAGAAACCCAGAAACTGAAAATGGGATAGAAAAGCATTTACTCTCTAATGAACAGAACCAGAAATGACAGATGAAGGACATAAAACCTTGCACATTCCTCTCTGTAGAGGTCCTTACATAGCCTGTCTGGTCCATTCAACACACTGAATCCAATCCCTTTGTTTAGGCTAATAACTATGATTACTCTTCTTCTGTTTAGTACATTTGATTCTTTTCCCAAGCAACTTGTGGAAGCCTCAAAATTTTGAGGAGAAAATTAAAAGGATTAGGTGGCCAGTAATTGAATAGAACCCCATCTTTGCTAATCCAATTCTGAGATAAGTTGGAAAATCCAGGCATTTGCTGACACAGGCCAATAATTACACAGTGCTATATAGATTTTAAAAAATAAAACAAAACAAATGGACCATGAACACCCTCCATGTCCACAAGGTGGCCAAAGTTGTCAACTGAGCAGCCTCCAAATGCCAAATCATGATATGGATTGCTATCCATGATATGGATTGTTATCCTGCCTTTTGAATTCTGTTTCAGGACAAATGCTGCCCTTTGATGTCAAGTGCTCTGACTGCCTGATTCTTCTAAGGCGTGCATACCTCCTTAATGTTATTTTTTGCTCACCTTACAGGCTTCTCTCTCAGCTAATGTTAAGTGAGCGCATTCATTTTGAGGCTTAAAGCTGGCTAAGGGCCATAGTCCCAGGAATTCCACTCCAGCCAGTTAGTCTCTCATATGCTTCACGATTTTATTCCTCAATGTTCTCCTGCTTATTCCAGTGCCCCACAAAAGTGAAGGCATTCCCAACTGGCATTAGGGAAGACAGGAGACCTTTTCTAAGTTTGATATGTTCGAGGTCTAAATTGCAAATCCCAATGAGAAAGGCTAACCTTTCCAGCTAACTGTAAGAATTGTGACGGGATCATTCAGTATGGAGGTGCAGTGATGTAAGCACTGGTGATACCTGGACACTAGGTAGGTAGTTCAAACTCACCAATCACTCCATGGGAGAAAACTGAGGCTGTCTGCTTTGGCAAGGATGTACAGTCTTGGAAACCCTAGCAAGCAGTTCTATTCTTTCCTATTTGGTTAATCTGAATTGACTTATGGCAGTGAGTTTTTTGTTGTTTTTTTTAAATGTGTAATAAAACAACCTCCCATACCCCACCAATACCCCTGGAATCAAATACAGATTTAAAACAGCCCAACTTGCTTTTACTCCATGGTCACTGTCTAGAAATCGTTGGTCACCAATGAGGTTTATCTGATTCACCCTGCTTTCTGAGTTATTTCTGTTCTTAAAAAAATGTTTTTAAGGAGGGGGAAAATCTAAACATATATTAAAAATATATTGGAAGACTAATCTTTCCCCCGACAGTTTGTAATACATAAAATGGACCTAAGTGCTGAAACTTTTCTGTCGATTCTAAACTTAACAGACATCTAAGGAGCCCTATAGCAAAAACTAGCCCTGATCATTCAAAAATATCCTATGACCACTTTAATTTTTTTCCAAATCCTTCTCTCTTTCTTGCTAAGCAAAGATTTCTAGAGTGGACAGACCCTACTTAGTGCTTAGCTTCAGATATTGCTGAGGGAGAAATATGAACTCAAGGACAAATAGAGGTAAACTATAATAAATATTGACCAGGAAATGAAGCTTTGTGAAAACAAAATAGCTACATGGGAGGAGCAGCCAAAATGGTCAAAGGAAACATGGAATTTAGTGTTGGAATCAGTTCTCCACACGAGCAGGAAAATAGAATTGTAATTTAAAAGGGGGGGGGAGGTTAAAACTAGGTTTGGAAATAATATCCCCATTAAACTTTAATTTTGTTCATTGAATTTCCCTCCATTATCCCAAACTTAACCCCCTTCACAGGTCATCAAAATAGAATTAGAGGCACCTGTAGCCATGGTACCGCTTCCTGTATGACTTTGTATTTTCTTCCTGGGTCTGGTAGTGGTGCCAGGGTTAAGCACTTGGCTTCTAAGTGAAAGGTCGTGAGTTTGAAGTCACCAGGTGCTCCCTAGGGGGATGGTGAGGCAGGCTGCTTCTGTAAGGAGCACAGCCTTGGCACCCTCCAGAGCGGGTCTACTCTTCCCTTCTGAATTGCTATGCGTCAGAATCCACTCCTAAGCCATCGGTTTGCTTTGCTTTTGGAAAAGCTGTTCTGGATTCTTGGAGATGTTGCCCTGAAGTCATCATCATGTCTTTAACTTCCTGACCAGAGTTCATTGCCAACTTTTTCATACCCATTCTCTTTAGCTTCGTGTTTTTCACATGTCGTTTCTTAGAACTAAATGTCTCCATAAGCCAATGTTTTCTGCATTCAAGGTGACCATGTAAAATGTCTACTGAAGAAAATTATATGGTTTGGGAAGCTTTCTGTCTGAGGCACTACGGGAGGGGTGGTTGTCCGCATACCAGGAAGAATGTGTTGAAGTATTAGGTTGAGAAGTGACATCTATTCCACACCTAAAATGAGAAATCCCAGAGCAGTGTTTGAGCAGAGATCCTGCAAGCAGCACCCCCCCCTCCCCAGTAAGGTCAGGGGTTCAAACTGAAGAACCACTCTGAGGGAGAAAGATGAACCTGTTCCCCCAAAGACTTACTATCTCAGAATCTCTTGAGAGAAGCTCCCCTTTGCCCTGGGAGGTCAATATGAGTTGGTATTGATTCAGTGTCAGTGGATTTAATTTTTTTTGTCTCAGTTATCCCCCTGAAAGCCCTTTCATTTAACTTTCCAAAGACTTTACAAAGGAAGGTCAGATTCACCTTTTGCCTAGGTTTGTTCCATCGAATTATACCATTCTATTTCCTTTCTGAGTTGATATTTCCAGGGACTGGGGACCCCATAGGCTAACCTTCAAAGTGTAAAGCAGACTAACAGAAGAAACACGCTCAGTATTGAAATTGAATGGAGAATAATAGGGACCATAGCCAATCCCCAAACACAACAGATGGGACATTATCTTAATAGGAGTCCTTAAAAAGTAGTTGTTGGATGTTTCCACATGCTTGCCTTTCCTTTTAATTAGAATCTAATTTAATCCTTTTTAATCTGTTACTGCTTTTGATGTATACTAGAATTTCCTGTGAGCCTTTTCAAAAACGGGCCTTTTGGCCTCATGCATTATTAAAATTATCCACTTCTCTTCTTTTCCTGGTTCCGATCAGCTCTTCATTCCTGATCATTATAAGACCCCCTGTTACCATCTCCTACATGAGTTATGCCCACCTCCCAGCATGACTGTAATTGACCCCATATCTGAGCATGAGTTCTATTTGCCTGAAATGGTGAGCAGATAGAGCCAGCACTCAGGAAGTCTTCCTCACCCCATAGAAGATCTTCCAAAATGAAGCTATTTAACAGCTGTTCTGGAGGCCTTGGTCAGACCCAGTGGTAGAGTGGGCTACGTTTTGGAAAGATCACTGGAAAGCCAGGGGTTGGAAACCAACTGCTTCCCCAAGAGAGTAAGATGAGGCTTTCTACTCCTGTGAAGATTAATAGCCTTGGAAATCCACAGGGGCAGTTCTACTCTGTCTTATAGCATACCTATGAGTTCGATTTGACTCGATGGCTATGAATTTATATTGGGGGTTAGGAACCTGTCAATCTTAGATAATAATGCCACCCAATGACAATGACAAAAAGTGACATTGCTGGTGACCAAGTTTTATTTAATTTTGTGCATCTAAATGGGAAACATTGACCATACTAAGGGAAGGACAAAGACTATGACTTTTCAGCAGCCGATCATCCGACTGGCAGGCAAGCTAATTAACAGCTTTCACCACCCAGAGTGCAGGCAAAGAAATGGAAAGTCTACTGAATGTATCACAAACTGCCAATAGAACATACAAATCTAGGTGAGAATAAATATAGCCAAAATATTCCTAAGAGGCAACGATGGTAAAGCTCCTCACATATTTTTGACATCTTGTTAGGAGAGACCAGTCCCTGGAGAAGGACAACCTGCTCCGTTGAGGGACAGTGAAAAAGAGTGAGACTTTCCACAAGGTGGGTTGACATAATACTTGCGTCAATGGACTCAAACGTAAGAATAATTGTGAGGATGATGCAGGGCTGGGCAGTGTTTCAGTCTGTGGTACACAGGGTTGGAACTGACTTTGAGCGCTTAACAACTTAACATACCATGCAGGGATTCTGAGCAAAACAAAGCCATTGACTAAAGTAAAGAACCCCAGAGTCACTGAGGAAGAAAGGCCTGGCAGTCTTCTTCTTTGCAAACTAGCCACTGGGGCTCAATTGTGCTGTGACACACATGAGGGTACCAGGCAACGACGTCATGGTAAATTGAATATGTATGTGAACCTGATCACCCTAGGACTTGACAGGTACCTGGGTGTGCAAGTTCTTGAGGAGGTGGGGACGAAGAGGAAATCTCAACTCAGACTCCACTTGCTTCTCCATGCCAACTCCTTGACAACTACTGTTTAAGCAAATGTCCTAGTACATTTCATTTCTTTCATCTAACCAGATTCCAATGTGTTTTTTTTTCTACACCCATCTACATGCATGCACCCTCTTAGCTTGGTGCAGAAGGGAACAACTTCTTCACCATCAATGAATACAACAGAGAATCTAAGTAACTCACATTAAAAATAGTTCAGCATTCAGTATGTGCTCACCTTGAGTAATGTTTACTATATATCGTGACCTTGAGTAATGTTTACTATATATCATGTGCTGAAGGACAACCTATCTTTTGAAATTGGTTTCTGCCTTTGCCTAAATAGTTACATCCATAATATCTATATTTTCCTTTGAGTTCCATTTCATATTAGGAATTATTGAAAATCTCACCTATGTATCTAATGTTTCTGTATATATTATGGTTCTTTGAGCCAGTTAACAGAGAGGGTTGGATAACAAAGGAATACTACTTGGTTTAAAATCAAGAAGTTTACATGTCATGGCTGTAGCTTCTCACCATACCTGTTCAATCTAAAAGCTGAGAAAATAATTAGGGAAGCTGAGTTATCTGAACAAGAATGCAGAATCAGGACTGGAAGATAGCTTATTAACAACCTTCAATGTGCAGATGATACCACCTTGCTTGCCAAAAGTGAGGAGGAGGACTTGAAGCACTTGCTGTTGAAGATCAAAGATTGCAGTCTTCAGTATGGATTACAACTCAACAAAAAGAAAACCAACATTGACTGAGTCCTGGTGGCCTAGTGATTGTGTGCAGGACTGCGGCCCACAGGGTTGACAGTTCAAATCCAGCAGCAGTTCTCCAGGAGCAAGGCTGGGCCTCCCACTCCCACCAGGACAGCGATGCCACAAAAAAATTAAAAAAAGAAAACCAACATCTCCACAGCTGGTCCAGTAGTTAATGTCATGATAAACAGAAAGTATTTCTGTTTTGAAGTTGTCAACGATTTCCTCTTGCTTGGTTCCACAATCAATGTCCATGGAATCAGCAATCCAGAGATCAAACAATGAATTTAATGGATAAATCTGCTAGATGAGACATCTTTAGAGAAAGCAAGAATGTTACAGTGAGGACTAAGGTGGGCCTGACCTAAGCCATGGTATTTTCAATTGCCTCATATGCATGTGAGAGTTGGACATTAAATGAGAAGACCCAAAGAGGAATAGCTGAATTTGAATTACGGTGCTAGCCAAGAATTTTGAAAGTTTTATGGACTTCCTAAAGAACAAACAAATCTCTCAGAAGAAGTAAAAGGATGCAAGGATGATGAGAGTATGTCTCACATACTTAGACATGTTGCCATGAGAGATCCATCCCTGGAAAAAGACATCACACTTGGTAAGGTAGAGGAGCAGCGAAAAAGAGGAAGGTCTTCCACCAGGCAGATTGACACAGTCACTGCAGCAGTGAGTTCAAACATAGCATCAATTGTCTAGATGACACAGGAACAGGCAGTGTTTCTTTCTGTTGAACATAGAATTACTATGAATGAAAAAATGACCTGATGGCTATGAGTTAAAGTTTATTCCATGACAGTGGTTTTGTTTTCCTTTTTGTTTTAAGGGATGGGGTAGGATATTCAAGATAGAGTACCAACTTGGCTGTGCCATGATTTCCAGTTTGGCATTTGCCTCAAGGATATGATCTGTATCTAAAGCACATGGATGTCCTGGCAAAACTCTCTAGTTTTTAGTTCCCTCGAAACTAAAGTGACCAGATTTTAAGTGGAACACCATTGACCAGGGGTAGGGGGGGGCAGATTCTTGATTTAAAAATTGGTCTATATTGAGCAACAAAGACTTTCATAGAATGCAAAAGATTGTATTATAATTTATTTATTTTAATTTTAACATGCCACGGGACATTGTTAAGTTGTTCAAAAGCAGGATGTCTGGTCACCCTGGTGGTGTAGAGGATATGTGTTAAGCTGCAATCTGCATGGTTGGCAGTTGGAAACCAGCAGTTCCTGGGGAGAAAAGACTGGGTTTTCTAATCCTGTAATCAGTTACAGTTTCAGAAACTCACAGGGGAAGGCTATGTATCAGCATTGACTCAATGGCAGTGAGTTCGATTTTAAACTCTGAATCCGTAAGCAGCCTGGTGGCATAGTGTGCTACATGTTGTATGTTGGCCTGTTAACTGCAAGTTCAAATCCGTCAACCACACCATGGGAGAAAGATGGTTCTTCTTACTCCTGTAAAGATTGACAGTCTCAGCAACCCACAAAGGCAGCTCTACTCTGTCCTACAGGAATTCATTAGCTTCTGCAGCCTGTGAGTCAGGAGTCTTGTCATTTGCCTTGCTGGTTTGGCATCCATTGGCCCTTTCATAGTCAAAAGAAGCCTTCAGCCTGATGTCTGACCCACAGACTTGAGTTCTGAGAAACTCTACAACTGTGCATGCCATTTCCTTGTAATAAAAAAGCTCTTCATTTGGGCTGAGCCCCAGTGGCGTAGTGGTTGTGCGCGGGACTGCGGCCCACTGGAATGGAGGTTCAATTCCAGCTCCACAGGAGCAAAGGCTGGGCCTCCTATTCACACCACCAGAGGGCAGTGATGTCACCCTTCCCAAAAAAAATCACTTCATTCAAGGACTAAAAAGTTCATGGGAAAGTTCTTTTTCACTTCGATTCCATTTTCCCATGTGGTAGAGAGTTTCTGTGCAATCCGTTTTACTTGTTTTGCTTCTCTATAAAAGCAGGCTTAAGACACACCCGATGCTGATACCAGTACAATAAAAAAGCATACCCCCAACAATTGACGCTAACTGTAAATTGATTAAAAAAAAAAAAAACTAGGATTATTCTACTGCAGGACAATTTTGTAGACCATTCTAGCCTGACATTGAAAGCACTTATGCTTATTGATGCACTCCTAGAAATATGTATCCTCTAAAGAAATTATCCATGTGGAAAGCAAAGACTGGTATAAAATAAAGTCAGTGTACGTTAGGTGAGGCAGCTCAGGGAGCACAGTGGGCAAATGTAGAATGACTCTGGAGCCAAACTGCTATGGCAGGAAGGCCACTTCTCTTCTCTTCTAGCTCTGGGACCTTCTGCACATATTTAACCTCGCTGTACTTCACTTCACCTACAAAAAGGAGCTTCCCAGCCACTTGACCAGTAAACAGCGCCATGGCAAGCAGAGATCATGAAGTTGTCGGGAATTTCTTTTTACTTGGATCCACAAACAAGACTCTAGAAAGCAGCAGTCAAGAAATCAAACTAGATACTTCATTGAGAAAACATTTCCCAGAGTTGCTCTTTAAAGTGTTGAAGAGCCAAGATGTCGCTTTGTGGACTAAGATGAACGTGGCCCAAGTTGTGGTGTCTTGAATAACCGCATGTGCGTGTGGAAACTGGAAATGACTAAGGGAGCTTGAAGTAGAATTGGAATATTTGAATTCTCATGTTGATGAAGAATGTCAAAAGCACCAGGAACTTCCAGGAGCATAAAGAAGCCTGCCTTGGAGGAAGTGTGACCTAGCCAGAACGCTCCTTGGAATCAAGAATGGTGAGATTTTATCTCAGAGATTTTGAACATGTGACTGGCAAGACCAGTCCCTGGGAAAGAACATCATGCTAATACTCCATGTACTTTCAGTCGTAAGTCTTCAGTTTGCAGATGTGATTTTTGTAGAGTCTGGTTCACCTAGTGAGTTTCCACATCAGACCCCTCCAGTATGGCTGTTATTAATGCTGTTAGGTGCTGATGCAGACTCATAGTGACCCCATGTGACAGAGCAGAACATCCCCACAGGGATTTCCAGGCTGTAATCTTTATTGAAACAATTTACCAAAAGTCACCAGATGAGTAAGTACCCAAGGGATAATGAACCACCAGTTTGATTAAGCAAGACTTCTCAATGGATTTGTGTGAAGGAATGAGAGACACCAAAAATAATTCCTGTGTGTCCAACCTGCATTTCTGGCAGATGGAAGGGCCATTGCCTGTTATGGAGAAGAATTTGAGCTGGAGGGCACAGAGTGTAGTTGAGAGTAGACAAAGAGTGTGTCGTCTAATTGCAAATGTGAAGTAGGCACTTGTATCAGCCTAAAATGGAAAGACCACTGAGACAGTCCTAAGTTTCCTGTGCTCGCCACTCAGTCAGGATCAATCTACCTCCTGCTCTTGTCTTCTTTATCCAATGGAACCCACCACCTTTGTCATACTTCAGAACCGGGATGCCCCATGCTAGACTGGCTTCTGCACTTATTTATAACTTTTCTTTTATCCAACTTATTGTGATTTCACAACTGTAGTTGAGGTGGTGTGCCATTGAGGCCACTGCAACTCATAGTGCCCTTATGAGACAGAGTAGAACTTCCCCCAGAAGGTCTTTCCTGGCCTGTGGTCTTGATGGGACGAACTTGGCCAGTTCTTTTCTCTTTCAGATTCATGGTAGTTTTGAACTGCTGACTTTTCCATGAGGGGCAGATCAGTTAGCAATTGCACCCAGACTCCTTAAATTTCATCAATGACCATTTAAAAGCATGAGAAAGGAAGCCACCTGAACCCTACTACCTAAGAGGTCACCAATGACACCCAGGCTTTCAGAGATAATAAACCCTATAAAGACAGACCTTGTGTAGTTTATTTAGTAAATAGGCCATTTCCTTAGTGGTTGTTTTAGGACTTACCCTAGACATTAAAATTTATCAGAACCTTCTTCACATCTAGACTCACTTAATGCCAGCTAAACAGAAACCTCGCTTCTCTATAGCTACTGCCCTCCTGTGTAGCAACTGGGTTTTTTCTGCATTTGGTGAGGATATAGATATAAGACACATTCATATATAGTGTGCATAGGAAGCATGAGGAGGGTTGCATTTAAAAAAACATACCTCTTATTCACCTAAAATATGAAGGTATAGTCTTTTTTACTATTATGTTACTGTGGTTACAAATATTATACCTATTGATGTTAGAAATCCAACAATACCAAGTAATTACTATAGAAAGCAACTATTTAAGTGAGGCATTAACCAAGTCTGTGTGAGCCAAGGATTGTAAATAATAAATTCCAGATCGAAAATTGGACATGATTTCAGAGCTTAAATTGTAAGCACTTGGTTTGCAGAAGGTGATGCATACCGGTGGATGCCCAAATGCATTTGCAGGGTCCCCACAGGGGCTGTCTCCAGTGAATCCATACTGACCTGGTAGAGGGGTGGGAATACCCTTGTTATCAGACAGGCAGCATTATAACCATGATTATGGAAGATGTAGTTCAGTTAAAATTCAATAACTTATCAATGGATCTCCCTTTTGCCCCATTTTCAATTTGTTCTAGTTTTAAATACTTCCTGCCTTCTTTTTGTTGAGGTGTTTCTCTTCTTAAATTTGCTACTTTCATTGTGTGCTTTTTGTGGTTGTTTTCATTGTAGAGTACATAGGTAAATATATAAAGACAATAACTGGATTAGTAGTTTCTTGAGAGTGTGGGAGGGAATGATGTGTGGAAATAGGGAACTAGTAACAGTGAGTGTCAGAAAAAAGAAAATGTTCAAAAATTGTGGTGATGATTGTACAACTCTTTTTAATATGATTGAACTATTGCATTGTCTGATACATGAATTATATTCCGATAAAACAGTGAAAAGTAAATATTATACTTATGTATGTTGAAATCTAATAATGCATTGTTGTAGCTTTTACTTTGTGCAATTGCCTACTTATTAAAGGAACTGCACAAGGCCTCTCTCTATACAGTTTATTAAGTCTATCTTCTGGTGCCCTTCTACTGAATTGGAGTTGTCACCTGGTGTAATCGCCATACTATAATTCAATGCTGCTCTCATCCATACCCCTTTTGCTAATGCCAATATATATATATTATATATTATAGGCCTATATATTATAGGCCCCCAAATATAACTACATTCATATTGTTTCTCATTATTACTTTGTGTGTTAACCCAGGTAGACTAAAGAAACAAATTCATAGACATGCATATGAATATCAGGGTACAGTTTATATACAAAAGGAATGGAACATTGAGAAAGCATCCCAACACAGTCCAGTTCAAAGTCTTATGTCTGCTATTAGCCCATATGCCCGATACCAGTCTATAAAGTCTCCTTCCGAATCACAAAGTTACAGACCAGTGGGTACAGAGTCCCGGCACTGGCTCCTCGCTTCCAGGGCTCAGAGTCCATCAACAGCATCCAGTGGTGGCAGAAGCAACTCAGTGCTGCCAGGGGTCTCCATGTGGCTTCTCCAGTTTCAGAGGTCTGGTCCCATCAAGGTAAGGCCATGTGGCTTCTCCTCCGGCTCCTTCAGCTCCTCGGACCCTGCCATCTTGTCTTGTCCATAATTCCTTGTCTCAGAGACTGACTCCCAACAACTGAGTGGGGGTGGGGGATGGCCTCCCATCACCACCAGGGAAATACCGCATGATTTCCCAGAAGTCTCAGGAGAAAGCCATGCCCACACAGAGGCTTCACTGTCTACTCAATGGCTATTTCCAGATTAACAGGCCAGACTCCAACCATCTCAATCATGAAATTGACATAAGCACATGAGCGTCACACTTTGTAAATCTGCACTGAGAAGAAAGAGAAAAATGCATTCTATAATTGTCTATAATGGTCTATCATTGTCTTAATCAGGGCTAGTTAGTTTTCTGTGTGCATTCTAATTTCCATTTGAGTTTACTTACTTTCAGCCTTAAGAACTTCGTGATCCTCTGCACAACTGAAGGAAACACTGTCCGGTCCTGGGCCGTGCTCACAGTTGTTCTTCTGCTTGCGTTCCTTGTAGGCACAGTGACAATCCATCTCATTGAGGACCTTCCTCTTTTTTCACTGCCCCTCTAATTTCCCAAGAATGATGTCCTTCTCCAGGGAGTAGAATTTCCTAACTATATGTCCAAAGCATATGCGACAAAGTCTTTCCATCCTTGCATCTAAGGAATACTCCAGTGGTTCTTTTTCCAAAACAGACTTGTTTGTCCCTATGGAAGTCCACAGTACTTTCAAATTTCTGTGCCCACATAATGACACACTGTAAAGATTCTTCTCGGGTCTTCCTGACTCAGTGTCCAACTCTTGAATGCCTATGAAGTGATTAAAGATACCATGGCATGGGGTAGGCTCACCTTAGTCTTCCTAGTAACGTCTTGCTTTTCAGGAATCTAAAAAGGTCTTGTGCAGCGTATTTATCCATCGCAACGCATATATTTTGATCTCTTCACTGTAGTTTCCCTAAGCATTGATTGTGGATTCAAGCAAGATAAAATCTTTGATAACTTCTCTCGTTTCTCCACTTATCATGATGTTGCAGTTGTGAGGATTTTTGTCTTCTTTATATTCATAATCCATAAAGAAGATGAGAGGGCTTGATCCTCATGACCAAAAGCTTCAAGTTCTCCTCACTGTCAGCGACTCAGGAGAGCTTCTCAACAGCTCATAGGCAGCTTTGCTTGAGTTATGCTTGACCTCCAGGAATGAGAGCGTTGCACAGGAATTAAGTCACTGAGGAAGAGTACCACGTTGTCCTCGCGACGTTCATGAGTGACTGGAAAAAGGGAACGTGTGCTCTTCAGAGGGAACAAAATATTGAGGTTCCTTGCACGTGAAGTCCAACTTGAGAAGATATTTTTCCTCATTTTATTCTGAAAAGAATCCACAACCCAAAATCCCAACCAAACCCACTGCCACCAAGACAATTCGAAGTCACAGCAAGCCGGGGTTTCTGAGGCTGTAGATCTTGACAGGAGCAGACCACCTCATCCGTCTTCCACGGAGCAGCTTTGGGTTGTGAACACAAACTTGTGCTCAGTGGTTCAAGGCCTAACCTCTTGCTCCACTAGCACTCGGGTGTCCAGATTTATATCTACAAACCCTGCGGTACAGGGTTCCCAAGGCTATGCTCTGGAACCTCGCACATTGCCACCTCTTCCTTCCTCTGCTGGGCTTGCACTGCCTGCCCGTTAGTTAACAGGCAAAAAGCTTCACTGCTGCGCCACCAGGGCTCCATTAGTTAGAAGCAACTTAGATATAAAGGAGGCTGGAAAAAAAGATAATAAAAATTTAATAACTCAAATGAAGTCAATCTTGGGTAGAGCTCACTGATTTTCTATCAATGCCACTCATTTGTTTCAATATTATTATGTCATCAACCTACAAAGGGGGCCATGGGTCCTTAACCCACCAGGTTTTTTTTGTTAAGATGCATTTTCAGCCAGAAATAATGTGCAAACATATCTGCAGGCAAGAAAATTCTTTGATGGCTGCAACTTTTGTCCTATCTAATGGCATTGATTAATGAGGTCGATGCAGGCTAAAAGAAATCTGGTATTAAAATAAAGGGTCCAACTTCATTCATCACTACAGATACCCAAGAGGCTCATGTGAGTGCAGAAGGCTCTCCCAGGTGAAGTCTTTTTCCAAGTGTCCCTTCTTTGTTCTTGACAGTGCAGGGCTGAAAGTAAGTCACATTTTGCTTAATTGGTGAGAGCAGCATAATTTTGCTGGCTTTATTTTCTTGTACTTTTTTCACAGTGACCTTCAGGGGGCCATTCTGCTGGCTCAGCAGACTGCCACTGCTCTGCCGAGCAGCCTGTGGAAAATGCATTCTGTTGAATTACCTCAGAGGCAGAAAGAACCGAGGGTGTATTTTTGGTTTACCTTGGTAACTGCAAAGGGAGCTTATCAATCACTGCCACATACTTAGAGCTACTGCTATGACAATTCAATGTTATGAGGATGATTTTTCTCCCTTCAGAAAGTTTGTGTGTCCAGATGCCCTTTTCCTCCCTGTCCTTCACAGCCTATCTTCACCCTTTTCATAAAGATCACTGTGGTCCCAAGAGAAGTTCCTTTGAAAGAGGCAATGCACAGAATTGGGTGCTTGCCAAGTTTAAGTGCCTAGAAATGGGGAGGAGAGAATGAATTTGCTAAGGCAAAGTTCACTTGGGCTTTTAGTTGAAGAAATCACTTTTCAAAATTAATCAGCGGTGAACTGTCTAGAGATGGCCTAAAACAACAGCAACACTCACGGGATATTTAAGATGATTCTGAAATCGTGGACTCCTGCAGTGCATGAAAACTGATTTCACATGCACCCTCTGTTGAAAAACAAAGCCAACGAAAGGAACTTGAACAGTTTATGATGGATGATCTTTACATAGGAAGAGATAGAAGAACATGGTGTGGAGGGTGTTGATAATTATGTGGAGCAGTCAGGCAAGTTTTCGGCATTCTTCAGATTGGTTCTAAGGCATTTCCACGCCTTTCTGTCTGTAGGCCTCATCTGTGATGAATATTCATCTCTTATTTAAGTTTTGTTTTCAATTTCATTTACGGTTGCCAGAAAGCAAGGCACAATCGATGCCAGAGGACAGAAGCATTGTTTTGCTGACCCTTCCAGGGAAAGAGTCCTAAGCACTGTTGCAGACTATAATGGGCCCTGTTCCCCAAGGCCACATGTTGGTGATTGTTTTACCCAGGCTTAGAAATCTGTAAGAGTATGGGGAGGACAGTGTCGGTTCTAAAGACTTCACTGTGGAAAATGTGATTTCCCCCGGTTCAGTGTTTAGCCAAAGAAGGGTCAGGTCTTCAAGGTGAACGTCAACACAAGGGCTACTCCTTAATCAACCAGCGGGAATCAGAAGGGCAGCATTTTCCAAAGGTCAAAGCTCACAAGATGAGAAAAAGGAAAGGCAAGCAGGAGAACTGGAAGCAACAAGCGCAGGTGAGACGTGGGATGACCGAGACGAAGTTGTGAGGATCACAGTGCATAACACAAAGCAAGAGGCTTCCGCATGGCTGCGTGGAAACCAGATTTGCTCGGGGAACCATCAGCCAATTCACCACCACAAACTTACAAGTACAGTTTTCTTACACACAGCCTATAAATATTGACTCCAAGCTTCCACCAACAGGAGGTAAGTGATCATTGAGTTGTGCTATTTGTTGGAGGGCTGTAGGGGGATGAATTAAATGACCTCTGTGGGTGATGCTGTGGACTTCTTCGATAAAAGGAAGAGCTCCTCTGTATGGGCTGTTTTGCATTCTGTGACGTATGGAAGGTGGAGTCCTTAATACAGACACCTCCCACTGCAGGAAAACTAAGTGCGATTCAATGGATTCTGATGCGTGATGGACCGATGTGTGCCAAAAATGCACTGTGTCCAAAGGGTCTTGTCTAATGTCATTGATTTTTGTTGTTGTTGCTATTGAGAATATACACAGCACAACAAACAGAAAACACCCACTGTCATCGAATCAATGGCCACTCATAGTGACCTTAAAGACCCTGTAGGACTGGATAGAACTGCCTCTGTAGGCTTCTAAGACTGTAACTCTTTAAAGGAGTCAGAAGCCTCATCTTTCTTCCACAAAGCTGCTGGTGGTTTGTGGACCTGGGGATTAGCAGCCCCATGCCTAACCACTACACCACCAAGCCCCCCTGTACACAGGGAAGCAGAGATTCATTCAATAGTTTCTGCAGGTGCAGAGAGAAGTTTACCTGAAAGACGAAATGCAAGGAGTTGGACACCCGCCCTGCTCAGGTGCCTGGACATGGAAGCAGAAAGTGAATTTGCTCTAGGAGAGGTGGATGTTAATGCATATATCATTCCAGAGTAAAATCGTGTCAAGCAGAATTGTACAATTTCTACCGTAATCGTTTCCGAATATTACTTTTCTTCTTGGACTCCTTGACATCATCTCCCATTTACCTCTTCACTGCCACTTATATTTCAGGTCCTATTTTGGTATTTGCATCTTTTTTGTCAATTTACTTAAAGTCTTATCAGTTTAGTTGGTCTTTTCCCAAAGAATCAACTTTTGGTTTTTTTATTCTATTGCATATCTCCTTTTAATTCTGCTCTGATCTTTGTTACATCCTTTAGTCTGGAAGGTTAAGGCTAACTTTCCTCTTTTTTGGTCCTATAATAGTGAAATTGGACGGTTATGTATAAATCATCTTTTGTAGGTATTGTATAGACTTCCTTTTGAGTACTGCTTTTGCTATATCCCTTAAGAATGGAGGAACCCTGGTAGCATAGTGGATTACACTAAGCATTGGGCTGTTAACTACAGGGCCAATTGTTTGAAACCACCCCTTGCTCCTCTGGAAAAGATGAGGCTTTCCATTTCCATGAAAAGTATAGTCTCAGAAAACCACAGGAGCCGTTATATGCTTTCCAAAAGGGTCACCAAGACTTGGAGTGACTTAATGGCAGTGCGCTTTGTTGATAAGTCTAAGAATGGTCTGCCTTTACTTTCATTTTACAGTGAGAAATGTGTGAAGACTTCTCTCTTGTGTTCTTCCTTGACCTATCGGTCCCTTACTAGTGTGTTACTTTGCTTCCATGTTTGTGTATAGCACCATCCCACAATGTTTTCCTGCTATTGATGACAACCTTTGTTCCTTTGAGATCCAAAATAATACTTTTTTAAATTTCACTCTCTTTTGAATTTATCAAGACTTGCCTTAAGACCTGACCTGTCATCTCTCCTGGGGCATGATCGGTATGTACTCTCCATAGAGTTTTCAACCACTGATTTTTTTGGAAGTAGATTGCCAGATCTTTTTGCTGGCGAGTGTTTTGCTTGTACCCAAGCACATTAACCATCTGCACCACTCAGAGACTCCCTCTACCGAGAGGGAGTGTACATTTCTTCATATGAGGCTGACTTGAATGACTTACCTATTCACACAATAAATGTTGCAATCAGGAATAAGGCCAAAATACGTACCAAGAGTCCATCCTCCTAGCCCAGCAGTTCTCAACCTGTAGGTCGTGACCCTTTTGGGAGTTGAACAACCCATTCACCGGGTTGCTGAATTCTTAACAATTGCAAAATTATGGTTATGTGGAAGTAGTGGAGATAATTGTATGTTTGAGGGTCACCACAATATGAGGAACTGTATTAAGGAGTCATGTTCTCTGGAAGGTGGAGACACACTTTTATAGCCCTTCCTGTACTACACACATTCTATTTATAGTCACTTCTACCCTCTGATTTCATGAGAAATGTGCCCTCTATCTGTTTTTTTGTTGTTTGTTGATACAGAGGGAGATTATTCCTTAATTATAAAAGATATTGTTGGAAGACTTCATAAACTTATACTTTTATTACTACTCAGTCAAGGACTCTCTGAATACTTTTCTGCTCTCTTATGCCTGTTAAAATAATGACATTCAACATGCACTTGTAAAGCACTTAAGTTTACAAAGTGCTTTCACTAAAAAACCATCTCACTGGTACAAAAGCCCTATGAAGCAGCCAGAATAGGTCTGTAAGTGACAAAGCAGATGTGGGCTCTGAGAGGTTAAGTACTTGTCCACAATTCTGCAGTGATTGAGTTGGTGCTGAACTTCAAGTGGTACAATTCGACATGCAAGGCAATCCTATGGACTTGTCCAATCTGAAAATCAAATCACTCTTTGGGGAAGTAAAGTCCTGTGGTTTCATATTCTTGGTATTCTGAGAAGTATCTCAAAAATCTAGTCCACTGCTTGTGTTTGTAAATGGAGTTTAATTGGGATGTATGTACACCCAGTTGTTAGCATATTATTTATACCACTTCTCCACCACCACGAAAGAAATCAGAAGTTGTGGCATAGATCTTGTGGCCTTCCATGCGCAAGGCTATGCATGGAGTAGATTCTGATTCATAACAACATCACATGACAGAGTAGACCTGCTCATTTTGGGTTCTCAAAGCTGTAATCTTCAAAGAAACAGATTGCTTCTTCTTTATCCTGAACAAGAGCAGATGAATTCAAACTGTAGCTCTTTGAGCTAACAGTCAAACACTTACTCACTGTGCTACCAGGGTCCTTTGGTGTCCTGCACACCTAACATATTTACTACCTTGTGCTTTACAGAAAAAGTTTGCTGAATGCTGTTATAGGTAAAACTTGGAAAGTTAAATACTACTTTTCTAGCTTGTCTACTTTGAATAAGGTCAGAAATATTTCTATTGTGTCAGGATATTCATTGATTAATTTCTTCCTATTACTTAAACTTAACATATTTTCATTTTATTTGGGGGGGTCACTGTGTCCTCTTTTATAGCAACTCCCCCTATAGCACTCACTGCTGTTTCACTTTAGTAAGTCTTCCTCTGCTCTGTTGCTATACTTCTGATTCAACTCCCCAAAGTGTCTCGAGAAATTATATGTTTTACAGCATTTCCTCCAACCTGCATCTGAGAAGAAGACAAATACATTGTTTTTTCTTTTCCCACTGAAGAGTAATCAGGCATCTTGTGCAAGAGCAACATTGGCTCCTGCAAAAAATCTTGCTTTTGTTTTTCTCCAAGCTATAATTACCAATGGTATTTTTAATCCTGTAAACCCTAATTTGTTCTTCTACTTTACTGTAGCCTGTTAATCATAATCTACCAGAAATCATCAGAGCCCTAGTTGGAATGACATTTGATGTGCAGTTGGCAGTTCTCTCTGAGGATCAGACACTTAGCATGTCCTTTTAAGAAGGAAAGTGGGTTCTTTACAAGTCAAAGAGGTGTTATCAGAGGTTACTTCTTCCTAATACTGAGTCTCATAGTGCAATTTAACAGTCGCCTGTCCACACGTGGATCTGAGCCTGAGTAAACTGTTGTTGATTTTGAAAAGAAGCCAATCTGCATACTTCACATGACAATGCACCCACAGCTTGTGGATCCAGGGAAACCAAGCAAGCATGAAAACCTCTACTTCATTCCATCTGTTTTGTGATAATGTCCTATTATTAGTATTTACTTCCTTTATTATGTTCTTTGTATATTAAGATTAATTCTGCATTGAATCAATCCATCATGGGAGATAGTGGGGAGGAGTCAGAGTGGAGACATACTGAACAGAGGGATAACCTAGCATGCATTATTTGTCACCAGTGACCTGCCATTGGCTGACCAGCAGCTGAAAAGACATTTTCCTGAGCTAATAAATGTAGTGTGAGGCATTCAGAAATACTTTCTTCTATGGAAATCCATCAAAAGGGAGATTAATCATTTTACAATTCAGGCTCTCTCTCTTTTTCAAATTAAAGATTCATTTATTGTGCATGTTGTATTTTTTATTGATCATTTTATTGGGGAGCTTTTACAAACCTTTTAACACTCCATCATTCAGTTGTATTGAGCACACTTGTGCATGTATTGCCATCAACATTTCCAAAGCAGTTTCTTTCTACTCGAGCTCTTGGATTCGGCTGCTCTTTTTATCCCTCCTCCCCACAAGCTCCCACCCTTATGACTCAAAGATCAATGATATATTATTATGATTTCATGTCTTACATGATCTGTTGTCTCCCTTCACCCCCATTTCTATTTTTCATCATCCTCAGGGTACAGTGCAATCTCTAAAAAGGTGAAAGTCAATATAACCCAAGCAGAAATGCATTAGAAAATATGGAAATAGCCAAAAAATACAACATGCACTTTCATTTTTTGTTTGTGTTGCCCAGTCTGTTTTTGACTCAGAATGATGCCATGTGACAGAGTAGGCCTGCCCAAAAGGGTACTCTCAAGATGTAAGTTTAATGAAATCTAATCATCAGGTCTTTTTCTCACAGAACAGCTAGATGGGCTCAAATCACCAGCCTTTGGAAACAGCTGAGCGATTGCATGAGCAGAGCTCCTTATCATGCAATTGGCCCATTGAAATTCAATGAAAACAGGTCACTTTGGGTAGTATTGACATCTTCATAATGTTAAGTCATCTTATCTATGATCATGTATATCCTTGCACTAATGCAGATTGCTTGGTTTCTTTTTTTCTGCTTGTTTTCTTGTTGTAGAGTTTTGTACTTTTCTTTATATAAGTCTTTCCTTTCTTCAGTTAGATTAATTCTTGCATCTAATGCATAACCTACTCTAATCCATAATCATCTAATTCATCCAATATCTTACATCATCTAATTCATAATCCTGGGATTGTAAACATGTGCAACAATTGCAGAAAGTGATATGGTGCTAACAAAACAATGGGAAAAGAAATACTATACAACCAGCAATAATTCTGCCAAGCATAACCCAAAGGAATAAGAGTCAGAACACAAAAAGATGTATGCTCACCCATGTTAATTGAAGCACAGTTCATAATAGCAAGAAATTGGAAGCAGTACAAATATCCATCAATTGAAGAATGGCAAAAGAAACAATGGAATACTACCCATTCTTAAAACACAGTGATGAAACCAAGAAACGCCTCATGACATGGATGGACTGACAAACCGTTATAGTGAGTCAAGTTAGTCAGTCACACAAGAACAGATATAGCAGTGAATCTATAAGGGTAAATAAAGCCAAGAAAAAGACAGATCATGTAGGCTTCTAATACAGTCCCCAAAGCAACAAGATAGTGTGACTGCATAGTTCCCATAAACCATATGTCACCCCCTTATGTGAACATCTTAAAAACTAACCCACAAGTTCTAGCCTCACTCCAGATGGGATCAACCTCCCATGTTGTGAGGAGAGTAACACCAATCATTTCCTGCCATATTGAAGCATCCTATGATCAACCCAAATCAACAGACATGCCTAAGAAAGTACATTGTGAATCAAGAGATGGGAGGAACATGTCTGCACCAGAGAAGATGATTACATTTCCGATGATGGGTAAACCAAGTGGTCCAAACCACCTGTGAGAAAAAAAAAAAAACCTAATCATATTTACGTAGACTCCAGGGGAACATACACTTGCTTCAATGTTCCAAACTGGATGTTTTTGACCAAATTTCTATCCAGCTCTTAGAATAACTCTTTCCATCACAAATAAATATATTGAAAATAGTTTTTAATGAAAGCTGTCTTGCTACTGACAATTGCACCTTGCAGGTGAATATATCTCACTGAGCGTGTGTGCCTTGTTCTCAGTGACCTTCTCCTTGGCCAAACCTGTTGTCCTGTGGTAGCGATTGCTCTTTCCTGGTGATGTTTCCAAACTCGGGTGGCTGATGTCTCAGAGAAACGTGCTTCTGAGAAACATTGCAGTTGTACTTCTCCTGAACTACCCACCTAAGTTCCCTAGACATACTTCCTCATGCATCGTACATCTGACTGTATCAAATCATTCCTTTATCCTACACTACTTTCTCACACATATGCATGCTCACACACATCATGTTTCTAAATAAACTTCACCTAGGCAGGAAGGGTTGTGGTAGGACCTTCAGAAACCCAGAGAGTTCTTGAATCCTTCTTATGTCCGTGCTGAATATTCTGGAGTTGTAAGACCAAAATTCATTCAGATCGTGCAAGGCTTTGTTTCTTGTGCCATTTACAGAGGATGCAGGGGATGTTCACTAAAGACCAGCAGCCTCCTTGCATGATGAGGGAAGGGAAAGACCACTTGAACCACCACTCATGAGCTGTTGCACCTCGTGTCAGTTATCCCACCCTTCTGACTTGACCCCCTCATCTCTAAAGCAAGTTGGTCTAGGTGATCTGAAAGTTCCTTTCTATTCTTGAGCATCTCACACTATCTGATTATCTGTCGCAGTTGACCTGATCACACAAGAAATCACTGCAAGATAATTTTAATGGATCATGTCGATTTGAGCTGAATAAAACTATAGAAATGGAGTATCGGTGTTTATATAGATTTTGAACAGCAGTTCTAGCTCAGAGGTATGGTTTGTAAACTGTCAATTTGATTGTTATTTTATCAGTTTTATTTTATTTCATTGTGTGACTTAAATTTGTAGAGTCATTGTGGGTCCATTATTTACTATGATTGGAGCACCCCACAGTGTTTCTAGTGGGTCTCAGTAAGCCAAAGGGACTAATATAACTGAGGCCTCTGATGTATAGAGATCCACCATCCATTTGCCAGTGGTTTTGTTTCTAATGCTGTGATGGCTTCTGTGTAGCTATGATTTGGGAAAATATGCCACTGGCATTTCAAGTATTGGCAGGATGATTTATGGTGGACAGGTTTCAACAGTTTTCAGACTGAGACAGATTAGTAAGAAAAATTTGGTAATCTGCTTTCTAATCCTAGGGATCATGACAGAATATTATCCCAGAAAGTGCTAACTAAAGCACCCCATTGATTTTGAAGATATCACATGACCAGACAATGATAGATGAGACTGCCCCAAATTAGAGCCAACTCATTGGCAACCCTTACCCATCTACTGAACATGGTGGTATCATCTCTTATATCCTTTTACACCTAAGCTGAAACAGGGACGCAGAATGGTCTTCTCCCATGGGATCATCATACACACATAGCAGCTGAGTCTTTCAGCATGTATTCTGTGGTTTACACTCGAAAAATTTCACCTATGAAGGATGATTTGCATATGTTTTGCATGAAGTGGTAGACATCATGAAGTAGGATACATGAACGGCAAAAGGAAGTGGTGCTTAATAGGCAGAACAGTGCATCAAAAAGTACATCTACAATCTCTGAAGTATGATTTCTTTTATTTCCTGGATTGGCTTAAAAGGATATGAAGAACAATGGACAGACTTTCCGTAATGACCTGCTCTGGAAAACTGTCACATAATAGCAATGCATTATGGAAGGCTGCTCATTTTGCTCCAAACAGCTCCACTTACTGGGGAAAGGTGGTCCCTTTTGCATGGAAGTTAAAAGAGGGTGATTTGTCACTGTGTGATTAATGGGCCACCATGAAGCTAATCTCATTATAGGCCCACACACTGGCTGTGTGGGCCCCCTGCTGAGAGGTCCGTCCGGTGACTCCAGCAACCCTGTTCTTAGGTCCCTCAGGGAGAAGAAGAGCAATTCGGCATTTGCATATTCAAACTGCTTGACTGTGAGTTATGGGAGGACAGAAGGTAATTGGAGAACCTTTCCCAAAGGAGAAGCACTCAAGTATCAATTACCATTGCATAGAAAATGAGTGACCTTGTGTCAAGGTGAGATCTCTGAGGGGGAGAGATAGGACACAGGATGCAATTGCGGTGGACTGCCAGGACAGGTGTTCATCATCACTGGGTTTCAAAGCTTCTGAAGGATTCATGAATGGCTCAACAGTAGACTGAACCACCTTTCGTTGGAAAGTCATCTGGGGGAAAATATGGAGGAGAAAAATGATAAAAACTAAAAGAACCATTGAGAGTTTCCCTCTGGCCAAGTGTATAATTATTTGAAGAACTCAGCATTGATCTCCCCTTTTTGATACAACAAAACATTTTCCCCTTTTCTTCACCTCCCAGAATATTTCTCAGCTCTACTGTGAATTATGTCCTTCAAACCTACACGGCTGGAGCTCCTGAAATTGAAGAATACCATTGGATCATCACCCTACTTCTCCTTGGTCCCTGTCACCTGTGTCTTTCCTGCCCAAAGTCTTTAAATGCACAGTCCCAAACCCTGGCTGCCTGCTTTGGTAGATAGTTCCGTCTCATCTTTCCTGACTTGGCTCCTCTCTTCTTGAGCAGCTTTGGAATTTGAGGCAGTAGGCTCAAGTTGTAATGATACCTAGTTCTGTTGTAGTGCAAATTTGCGTTCAATAACTAACAGAGCAGAAACCCTAGTGGGACAGGGGGTAAAGGATTTGGGTGCTATCCAAAAGGCCAGCAGTTCGAGCCCACTACCCATTCCGTGGAGCGTTGGCCATCATGTGTTTTACTGTGATTTGCATGGTCAGTGGTTTGAAACCACCAGCATCCCCTCCAGAGGAAAAGTGTGCGTTCTACTCCAGTAAACAGTTATAGTCTCAGAAAGCCATAGGGGGTCAATATGAGTCAGCATTGAATCAGTGGCTGTGAATCATGGGAGAAAGATGTGAAAATCGGCTTCCATAAAGATTTACAGATTGCAAAACCCTTCCGAGCAGGTCTACTCTGTCCCATGTGTCATTGAGAGTTGGCATCGACTCAAGGACAGTGAGCTTGGTTTCCTACTGCAAAGGCTGGTGTTTGATCCCATCCAGGGCACCGTAGAAGGGATGCCAGGGAAACCCTATAGAGCATGCCTGTTCCGTGACATATAGGGACACCATGAGTCAGAATCATTTTGAAGAGTTTGAATTTGATTAGCTCCAGGCTTGGGGTTGACATTCGATTAACAGGGTTGAATGCAGGAAAGGACATTTCTAGAGTCCAGGACAGGTTTCTCAGTTAGATTCCTCCTGAGGCCAAGGACATCCCGTCCTCAAGTCAATGTATGGTCTCTCTCTCTATTGTTGTTGTTGGCTGCGGTTAGATTGGTTCAGACTCATAGCAATCTTCTGCACAACAAAACAAAGTTCTGCCCGGTCCTTTGTCATCCTCACAGCTCTTCTTATGGTTGAGATCATTGATGCAACCACTCATTCCATCTTTTGGAGACCTTCCTCATTTTTCCTGCACCACTTTATCAAGCATATGTCCTGCTCCATGGACGTGTCTCTCCTGACAACGTGTTTAAAATGCACATGTTGAAATCTTGCCATGCCCCATTCAATTGATTCCAACTTAAAGCACCCTTATAAGTCTGAGTAATTCTACCCCTGTGGCTTTCCAAGGATGCAAGTCTTTGTGGGAGTAGAAAGTCCTGTCGTTCTGCCACAGAGAAGCTGGAGGTTTTGAACTGCTAACCTTGCGATTAGCAGCTCAATGTATAACCACTATGCCACCAAGTCTCCTGCACTTAGAAGCTATAAGAACTACATTGATCTTTGGAGCACTAGTGGCCTAATGGATTAAGTTTGGTTTCCTAACCACAAGCTCAGCACTTTAAAACCACTCATTCCTCCATGGGGAGAGATAAAAGTCTCCATCTTCCTAAAGACTCATTCCTCCATGGGGAGAGATAAAAGTCTCCATCTTCCTAAAGACTCACAGTAGCAGGGCTTCCCAACCAGTGGGTCATGATATCTTGGGGTCAGATGACCCTTTCACAGGGGTCACCCAATTCATAGCAATTGAAAGATTGCAGTGATGAAGTAGCAGCAAAAATAATTCTATGGTCGGGGTGTGGGAAACTGTACTAAACATGGGAAACTGTATTAAAGGGTCACAGCATTAGGAAAGTTGAGATCCACTGTCCTATAGGATCACTATGAGTCAGAATGTATTCCATGGCAGTGAGTTTTTTGAACCTTGATGTTGTAGTTAGGTGCTATCACTAGCGTGAACAGTGTCCCCTGGAGTTATATGGCACACTGCACAGCCCTAGACAACTGTCTAGTAAACTGTCTATTAAAACTCAAACTTGAAACAGAATTCTTTCTCCCTGGACCCCATTTGTTCTTTTGGATATCCCTCTTTTTATTTCTATTCAAAGCAAACTTTCAAAATAATGGCTGTTTGCTCTCTCCATTTTACCTCAACCCACATCGTCAACATGCCACTGAATCTGCTCTCTGCCTTGTTTATCTGGGACTCCCTCAAACCTCCCGATACACACATTGCTATCCTTATCTTATTGACTCTCTTGGCAAGACATCTACCTCCATCTTTGAAACAGTGTCTGCCATGGCCATGAAGGTTTGAAGATGTCCTATTTTTAAGCTAATGAGCTATCCTGTTTCTTATGGCCCAGAAGGAGCTAGAGAGTCTGCATGGATGTTTCCCTTGTCTCCCTCAAACAAGAGGAATTCTCTGTGGATGCTACCCATGCCAAGTGGTTTGCATCACAACCAAGAACCACTGAGCTGGGGGACCACTGGACTGTTTTTGTAGGGAAGAGTAAGCAAACCAGCTCTTTGTCCCATGGGGACATATTTACCCATCTTTCAAGATGGTCATCCCTAAAATGCAGCACTGAAAAAATGGTCCAAGTACAAATCCAGCTAGACCAGGAGATGCACACTGGAGCTGGAAACATGGGGAATTTAGGACAGATGATCCCTTCAGGACCAGTGCTGGGAGTGGTGATACTGGGAGGGTGGAGGGATGGTGGAATAGAGGGAGGGAACCAATTTCAGAGACCTACATATAACTTCCTCTCTGGGGTATGTGAGTGAAGGGATACATTATATGGTGTATGGTATAAAAAGTAATAACAATTTGTAAATTATTAAGAGTTAGTGGGAGACGGAGAGTGGGGAGGAAGGGGAAATATGAGGAGTGGGTATTGGGGGCCTAAGTGGAGGGAGTATGTTTTGAGAGTGGTGATGGCAACAAAAGTTTGCAAGTGTAGTCTGTATAAAATTGATGTATCTACTGATCATGATAGGAGTTGTATTAGGCCCCAATAAAATGATTTATTTTTTTAAATGGTCCAGGTAAAGAGAAATCAAGTCTTGCATTCTTAGCATGCCATGCAAGAACAGATATGAGTGTTCTGGGCTGGGTTCCCAATACTATCCTCCCTTGATGGCTGCACCTTCACACTTTGGGGTTTTCTAGCTGCTTCTCATGTTATTCAGATTCTTCACTGATTTTCAAACTCTGTTGACGATTTATCAAAAGTGCAGCATTGGTCTCTCATGAACTTCTGCTTTAATTAATACCTATTAATTGAACTATGAAATCAACAACTCTAGTGATTAAACTCAAATACCTACAGAAGTAAGAAGTAATGTGATCATATACCAGGAAGGAAACCAGCATCTGCCATAAATAAAGTCATCTCCCATTCTTTTCACTGTGCCATGGTCTAGGATAAAGCACCTCATCTAGGATACCCATGTATGATCATGAAAGAGAGTCCAAATTTTTGTTGAAAATAACAACGCTAATAAATGGCAACATCATTGTGTTAGACAGGGTTTTCTAGAGAAATAAAATCAGGACCTTTATGAATATATATCACAAAGGACTATAACAGCTAATTAGTCCACTCAGTACACCTCACTTCATTGGAACAGTTAATATACTGGAAGTCCTTCAGCTCATGAGGGCTGCTAGGTCCAAGGTCACTTAAGCAGACAGCTGAGTCTTTCCTCTGGTAATGCAGACAACCCAACCACAGGCAGTCAACAGCAGGATGGGTCACCAACAGTCACCAACTCAGAAGCTTACCAAAGCAGACCCAGATGAGATACCAAACTCAAGCCACATAAAATGGCAGGATCCAACAGCCTCAAACTCAAGCACTGTACACACTAGCAGTGTGGTGAAGCAGGTCTTGAAAGAACTAAAGCTCAAGCTCTAGTGAAATGATCCATGGACTGGCTATCCTGCAAGCCGTGTGGCTCACAAGTTGAGGTAGAGAACTAGCTACAGCAGGATCCAATCACCAGAGAGAAAAGGGGGAGGGGGTGCTTGCTGAGCCATTTATCTCTTTGTCCTCCCACCAAACTACGATGTGATTAATCCCACATGTTCTTATTGGCCAGGTTGGCACAATAAACCTACTTATCACAATCCATACTGTTGGCATTTTAATATTGTAGGTTATTAGAATTTGACCTGAAACTGAAAATGCCAGCAGAGTCACAGGGTTGATGGGTTTCCGTAGCTCTTCTGAACTGAGACAGACTAGAAAGAATGGCTTGGTGATTTGCTTTCAATGATTAGCCACTGAAAACCCTTGTCTGATACAGTGTTAGAAGATGAGCTCCACGGACTTGAAAGCACTCAAAATGCAGTGGCCCCAGCCAAGGACTTGAAAACAAGTGCAATGATTGTGAAGGTGTCACAGGGCCCAGCAATGAAAAGTTGTACCCCACAATGCATTGGAGCCAACTCATCAGCAACCGCCATTATCAAGAGTAGGGCGAGAACACGTTCCCGCCACCATAATTCCTTTTATGCTTATGCCACGTTGAGAAACAAAATGGCGTTCTACCATGGCACCACCATACACAAAAGGCTGATGAATTTTTCACAGTGTATTCTGTGGTTTGCACCTTTAAAGTCACTGTGGTAGTTGTATGATGTTATGTAACTAGACACTCATGGATGGATCTTGAGTCAAATGTGTCAATCAAGGGGTAGTTTAATGATACCAACTTGGGGGTATGGCCTTTTGTATGAGAGTGAGGGCCTCTGGAAACTGCCTTTCTCTCTCTCTCTCTACCACTTTTCCTTCCTTTTTGCTGGGATTTCCCTAGGACCCTGTGCCTGCCCAAGGGATGGCTCCATGTGGTCCACCCTAACCTAAGAATGCTGGAGCTTTGATTTGCTCCCACTGACCTTGGATCCATGTGACTCTGTACCCACCCACCTATAATCTTCCTGCTTCCTGCTCCACTTTTCTCTATCACTGACCTGCATCGACATGAGCCTGCAAAGGGCCTAATGGACTAGTATCAGACTTAAAGGCTTGAGCTGAACTGGATTGGGATGCCTTCTTGATATAAAGCCATTTATTATATTTAGGTGAGGGTCACAGAATTTGTTTCTGTAGACAAACTGGCCTCATAGATACACAAATATTGAGTTCTCAAAGAAGCTGAGCAAGAAGGATCCAGGATATATTTTGCATTAAGGAAGAAACATAATGAAACAGGATAAAGGGATACTGAAGTGAAGGGAACTTTACTTGTAGACCAGCAGACCCATGACAAGCACTATGTCTCGCTTAACAGTGTGGTACACAAAATCCAACAAGGATGTCTCTAGAAGGATGTGATGTTCAATTTTCTTACCTTTCATAGTGAAAAAAATGGTTCTATGCTACAGGTAGTACCAAACGCCAATGGGTTTATGTCTCTAAAATTAAGGTAATTGGACCTGAAAGAGGAGTGCCTGAGCTAACATACTCAGCTGCTATATTGAGAAACTGATGTTTCTACTTCACCCACAAGTGTCTTGGGAGAAAGGCCTGGCTATCCATGTCTGAAAAAATCAGTCATTGATGCCTCTATTGAGAAAAGTTCTGATATGACACATCTAGAGTCACTGTGCATCAGCATCAATTCAGTGGCCACTGGTTTAAGTCCAAAAGAGCTATCAAATTTTCACATCCCATTGCCAACACTTAATGTTCTATTGTTCAATCATTTCTATTGGTTAGTTCCTCTTTCACAGCATAAATGTTAAGAATGAAAAATTGAGCCATATTAAGAGATTTTTTTTTCATGCAATGTAACAATAATCTCAGCCAAGGCTTTCAAAACCATAGTTTGAGGAATATTGTTCAATTTTTGAAAACTGACTTTATTATATGAAAGCAGACCAATTTATGCCCTCTCCAATGCCTTCCCCAAACACATAGCTTCAGGATGGCTGAGTCAATGAAATCATGCATTCCTGTAAGTGCTAGAAAGTGCCCATGCAGAAAAATATCAGTGATTAGATGAGTTGTGCTGGCAACTGATGTGGCCAAGCCATTAATGCAATGTTTGCTGGTCCTTTCCTCTCGGTTGCATGGATGAGCTCATTTGTTTCCATATTTAAAACTCCCTTCAACATTTTGTTGCGCAAGCACCATGTTAGCTCTATGCAGTAGTTCACATCCAGTTCATCCATTCAACTGATCATGATTCAAAGAGCAGGTGGATGCAAGTCCTTGACATTATTACAAGGTTCATAACATGGCCTTACTTGAACGTTTTAATCAATAAACAAAGATAAGTCTACCTCATAGATGACTCCATGAACTATAATTGTCTGTTCACATAGACTCTTGCTACCTTGTAGGTCAGATTCATAATATCTGACTTAATGCCACCCAAAAGTCTTGGGCAGCACTCCTCTTCATGCTTGCTAATCCAGACCTTTGACATTGGTCAACGGTGACTTTTAGAAAAAAGTGGCCAGTGCTGTTGCAGTTAGGTGTAGCTGCATTGTCTCTAACTCAGAGTCAATGTACAACAGAATGAACCAACACTCAAAATCTTCTGCTATCTCTATGGCCATTACTGTGCCTGAGCTCATGATTGTACCCACTGCGTCATTCCATCTCACTAAGGGTCTTCCTCTTTTCCTTTGCGAAGGATGATTTTCTCCTCTGAGGATTTGTCTCTCCTGATGATGGGTCCAAAGAAAGTCAATTCCTCACCATTCTTGCTTTAAAGCATGTATTTCTGCCTCTATTCCTTCCAGAGGTTTTTTTTTTCTTCCATGTTCTTGCAGTCTATGGTGTAGTCCATGTAAACCACAAACGCCACAATCTGAATGTACCCGTTCTTCATTCTTCCTAATTTGAGGACTTTGATATATTTACGCTGTGATGTATGTTGGATTTTCTCAGTACACAAAGTAAATTATTTTCTTATAGTATGTCATCAGGGGTAATATATCCATAGTTAACTGGGTAGTTTTGAGTAGATAAATGATAGATGGTAGGTAGAAAATGTCACAAATCAATTATTATTTTTTCTGCAAATTATATGGTAAGTCATTATTAGTAGATTTAACATGCCAAACAACAGATGAAATCTTATTGATAACAGGTTGTTTCTGTTCGGGACATGAAGCTTCTGCTCTGCACAATCTGCAAGTCTACTTAGCAGACCTGCCTTCTGTGAAAAGCCATTCCATGAGCAAGTTGCTTTCCCTGAAGGAGAACTCATTCCATAGTGGCACCATTATTTTGCCCATAATGATATCACGTGCTTTAGATATTCCCGTCTGATTTTACAGACTACCAATTGTTTCATCACATATGCTATCTGTACACCTATCAAGTTGTCTCTTTTTTAAAAAAAATATTTTATTGGGGCTCATACAACTCTTTTCATAATCCATACATATATCCATAGTATGTGAAGCACATTTGTACATTTGCTGCCCTCATCATTTGCAAAACGTTTGCTTTCTACTTGAGTCCTTGGTGTCAGCTCCTCATTTTCCTTCCCTCTCTGCTCCTCCCTCTCTCCTGAAACCTTGACAATTTACACATTATTATTATTATTTTGTCATATCTTACACTGTGGAATGTCTCCCTTCACCCACTTCCCTGTTGTCCATACCCCAAGGAGGAGGTTTAATGTAGATCCCTATAGAAAGCTGTCTTTTAAAAAGAAATCCTGGATTATTTCACAGTGTTACTTAGGGTCTGTTTTTTTTCTCGTAAACACAGATACCTGTTGTAGATTAAATCAGTGGGTCAAGTTCTCATTTTCACAAAGAGGTAGACACGCTTCCCCAGTGTTCTTGAGACACACAGTTATTATTAGGCATCACTGCATTGCTTCTGACTCAAGACCCTTTGCACAACAAAGGGAAGCATTTCCTAGTCCTAGGCCAGGCATTTGACTATATAGATCATAGCAAACTCTAGATACTCTTGAGAAGAATGGGGATTCCAGAACATTTCATCATGCTTATATGAAAACTGTACAGGGCTCGAGATGCAGTTTTGTACAAACAAAACGAGGGAGTAGTGCATGGTTTAAAATCAAGAAAGATATGCATCATGGTTGTTGTCCCCTCACTATATGCATTCAATCTATAACCTCATATGCAGAGGAAGCAATCAGAGGAGCTGAGTGATAAGAGAGAGAATATGGCACCTGGTCTGGAGAAGATGGGGGAATGCACAGTTTCACCTCGCTGGCTGAGAGGGAAGAGACTTGATGAAGATCAAGGGTGACAACCTTCAAAATGGATGACAACTCTGTGTACAGAAATCCTCACAGCTGGACCAATGGTAGCATGATAAATGGAGGAATGCTGGAAGTTGTCAAGGATTTCATCTTGTTTGGATTCACAATCAAAGAATAGGGTTTATAATATGCCACCCAAAAAAATAAAACCAGACTCTTTGCCTTCAAGTTGATTCTGATTCATCGCAACCTATAGGACAGGGTAGACCTGCCCCTGTGGTTTGCTGAGACTCTTACTCTTTACGGGAGTAAAAAGTCCCATCTTTCTTTTGTGGGGTAGCTGGGGGTTTTGAACTGCTGACCTTGCAGTAAGCCGCCCAAAGCATAACCGCTACACCATCAGGGCTACCCTTACCTGTCCCTCAAGCCTAGAAGTGAACCCACTCCCAAGATCACCTTGCAACAGACAGGCCTATAAAGAGAACACTGTCGTAGGGAGGAAGTTGCTCCCCAACACACTCACGCCTCTGAAACCAGAGGGGAAGCATTTGCCAAAAGCAAAGAAGCAAGGAGGAGGACAGGTCGAATTGAGCCACCCAAAGAAGAGTGGAAAGAATGCTGGGGCATGGAGAAGACTGCAACCAATGTCCAGAAACAAAATGTGCCTCAGCTATTGAATGGAAAACAAATCTGCTCCATAAATGCCCATCTAAATAAAAAGATTGTCCAGGGCAACATGGAAGCTTTGAAAAGGTGCTTGTGGGGGGGACATTGAAGGAAACAGGATACTGGAGTCTGGATGGGAGCTCTCAGTAGGGGTTGGAGTGGAAGGAACAAGCACCAGACCTTGTCAACCACATGGGAGGAGCAAACACTTTGGACTAGTTCCAGAAATGCCCACAGTTTGATCTGGCTTGAGTGTAATGCTCAAAGGTGACAGTGAAATGGCAGTGCCAATTTTGTCTAGGGAACGTGGGAGTTTATTGGTATAATGTGTGCTTTAATGTCTGCATACTTGCATAATGCATGTGAGGACTCAAGGATGTACAATGAGACAGAATGTCTGGGAATGACTGAAGGTGTGCATGTGTATCCAGCACGTGGAGTGACTCTCATCCCTTGCTGAGATTTCTCAAGATATTAAAGGACAGCAAAACTTTCTGGCAACAGACCAGAAGGAGCAGGGCACCAAATGGGCTAGGACAGGAAGCTTGGGAGGAGGAGTCTTGGTGGTACTGTGCTTAGAGCAACGAATTGCTAATAAAAAGGTCAGTAATTCAAATCCTGTTTCTGCAAAGATTCACAATTTTGAAAACCTCAGAGAGAATTCTACTCTGTCCTATAGAGTCCCCGTGAGTTAGATGGACCTGTGTGTAGTGGGTTTGAAGCCTATTCTGTTCAATGGAAGCTTTGGTGACTGACCACAGAGAGTGAGGTCCTGAATTAGGTGGTGAGAACATAATTAAAATCTAAGCCCATCTCATGAACCCTGTGGAAAGATATGAACTGAGATTCAAGGAAATGCAGGGCTGATCAGTTAGAGGCTGGAGTAGGAATAGTTTAGGGGAAGGAATGATCCATGCAGTGATCTTTCGAATATGAAAACCTATTATGTCAATCTCCTTCCCACCCCACACATTGGGGTCTTTTTCCCACACCCACTTTCATTGAATTTAAATTCATCTATAAAGTTCAATAGGGAACTCTGGCATAATGGGCTACATGTTGGACTGCTAATGATCTACTAGATCAGAAGTTCAAATGTACCAACCATTCCATGAGAGAAAAAGGGGGTTATCTGCTCTCCTAAGGAAACCCAAAGGGGCAGTTCTATTCAGTGCTATAGAGTCACTATGAGTCAGAGTCAACCCAATGGCCATGGGTAGGTATATTGAAGAATTCAATATAAGTAGACCCCTGCTCATCCCTCTGACCTTGACTATTTGTCAGCTCACTCCCTGCATCCCATGACTTTTTTCATTCATGCCGCCTCTTGTCCCAAAGCCATGGCATGTGCTACTTGTTCTTTACTTTGAACCATCTTCCCAAGCTATAGTGCTCACCGCCTGCCCCCCCTCCCAGTCACATTTTCCTTCATATTTTCACTCAAACTCCCTTTCCTTCAAAATACACACAGACATGCACACACACACTTTTTTTTTAATCCACCACAATAGCTTCTGCTGCACATTCTCCAAGGTCTGTGGACTCTGCTTGACAGCTGTGACTTTGGTGTAGTGGTTAAACATTGGGCTGCACTCCCAAAGGTCAGCAGCTCAAAAATCACTGACTGCTCTGTGGGAGAAAGATAGGGCTTTCTACTCCCTAAAAAATTACACTCTCAGGAACTCACAGGGCCAGTGGGACTGTAAACCTGTCCTCTAGGGTCACTATCAGTGAGCATTGACTCCAAAGCAGTGAGACTCTCATGCTTTGTTAGGTACCCTTGAGTCATCTGTAACCCCTATCGCCCCTGTGCACAACAGAAGGATACAAACAAGAGGTCAAGGCGGTATCTTCTCATTATACAAAAACAGAAACAGTGCCTCAGGGTGGGGTCTTCCCACTGTACTTGTACAGTCCTTATGCTGAGCAAATAATCAAGGAAACTGAGACTGTCCTCACCACGCTCATGTTTTTTTTCCAAGGAATGAAAAAAGCAACTCTTAACATCTGAACTTCAAATAAGCATATAGAAATGGAGACCAGGGTGTATTGCCACTGCATCGATTTCACATCAAAGCCACCTTGTAGAACACAGCAGAACCACCCTGCAGAGTCTCCAAGACTGGCAAGTCCTTACACTAGAAAGAAGTAGGCCACCACGACTTTCTCCCCATTCAAAGACCTGAGATGTTTTGGTTAGCAACTAAGCACTTGACCCTTGCACCACCAGGCTTTTTGAAGACCATTAAAGGAAGATATTATTTGAAAAGAAATGGGCTTGACTTTTACTTTGCATTTGGGGATTTGATTGCCTGTGATCCTCAATAGAAAAACATTGCTCATTCAATAATATCATATCAAGGTATGTTGAGTTCATCATAGGCAGGAGTTATATAAACACAGCTGTATTAAATATTTATAGCATGAAATAGGATTTATATACCTGTAATATTCCTAGTATATTCCTACAATCTCCTTTTGAACTATATCCGGTGTATTTAGAAAAAAACTCAGTGTCATTGAGTCAATACCAGCTCATAGGACAAAGTAGAAGAATCCCTGGGAGTTTCTGAGACTGTAACTCCTTATGGAAGTACAAAACCTAATCTTTCTCCTGTGGCATAGCTGGCAGTTTTGAACTACAGACCTTATAGTTAGCAGCCCATTGCTTAATGACCCAGGTTCCCTTACCCAGTATGTAGGGATATATAACATGTTATATTCTGTTGCATGTTCTTAAGAATTCCTCAGTTATACCAACAATTAAGCTCTTGAATACTACCTGTAATGTTGTTAATTGAACCCACTAGGGGGCACCTTGGAGGCCCAGCCTGGTGATCTGTCCCTGAAAGGTCCCAGCCTTGAAAGCCAATGGAGCAGTTAGACTGTGCACACAGTGGGTCGGAATGAGGCAGATTCGCTCTAGATAGAGCAACTAGCATTGACCTAGAGACTATTCTTACAGCCCCAGGCTCTTTCAAGATATTCTAGCATATAGGCAAAGGGCATAAAAGCACATTTTTGTAGGAATGTTATATGTGCTCATTATGAAGAAGAAGGAGATGGAAAGCAAAGTCAGGTCTGTTTCTCCTTGCAGCCCTGCCTCCCTGCCTGATTGTGCAGTGGTATTTGAGAGCACAAGCTTAAGTTGTCACAGGCAGAATTTAGGTGGTCTTAGGCCACTGAGCAAGTCACATGTGCCTTTTTGAGCAGGAGTGATTTGTGAATTTAATGTTTTCTAGCAATGAGAATCATCCAAAGTTACCCTCAGGAACATTGTTGTCCAACTCAGCTTAAAATATGCATAACTATATCCCTATGTAGCCATTCAAGGAGAAATTATTTTCTCATACAAACCACGGGGATTATGAAGGCAATTCTGACTCCTCATAGCTCAAAGATGCCTGATAATTGGTTTAAAAGCACGTCTGCCAGTGCTCCACATACAAGCTCTTATTGAGTGTGCTTATTCCTCTGAGAGAATGATTTCCTCTGGCTCATGCTCATGTATCATATCCCACATCCTGAAGAGCAGAGAAAATGGTTTGCTTGTTTCCTCTACTTTCTTGCTCAACCTTAGTGGGAACCAGAGATATTTAAGAAGCGCTCAAGTCAGAGGGCATGAGAATGACAAACTCAATGTCTGGGGAAAGCAGGAATGGCTCGATTAGGCCCCTATCCATTGTAGCACAGCTCCCTGGGTTAGAAGTGATGACTTAAGAACAGCATCAACTTGTTCAAAATAGTTTTTTTTTCATAGATCGAGTTTATCATTTCAGTGCTTAGATCCACAAGGTAATCTTTCTTTATTCATTTAAAAATGTAATGTCCATTGAATGCATTCTTACTCAGGGCAGTCTGGTGTGTGTCAGAGTGGCTGTGACAGGTCGGAAGGGGATTGACAGGATTTTTCTCAGGTTCTTCTGGGTGGACTCTGACCATCAATTTGTAGTTCATAGTCAAGTGATTAACTGTCTGCCCTACCCGGGATACTGTCATTCATTGGACTGCTACTTGGATGGAGGGGGATGACAGTGAGAGACAGGAGACTACCTAGTGGTTGGAGGGGGGAGGCAGGGACTAGGAAATCAAACCCCAGGGTCACTGCTATGCACAAGGAGATTCTGCCACAAGTGAGGTGGAGAGGGTGCACAGGAAAGTCACTTATAAGTGGTAGTATTTATGAGGGGTCCTGAAAGATGAGACGGAATATCCTGTTGTTATATGGTGTGTTGCATGCCAATGAGTCAGTTCTATGTGACCAGAAAATCTGGTCTTTTTATTATTTTAAATGTTGACCTACCTTTTCCTTCCACTCCATTTGGGACCTAAAAAGCACTGGTAGCATACTCACGATTACTCACTGGACTGCTAACCCCAAATTCAGCAGCACTAAACCACTTGCAACCCCACTGGAGAAAGACAAGGCTTTCAATTTCCTTAAGGGTTTACAGCCTCAAAAAACCCACAAGGGCGGTTCTACTCTGTTCTAGGTCCTCAACTCAGTGAGAGTGAGATCTAGAACCTCCTGGTGTGATCCTTCTCAGAACAGTCAGTAGTGGTAGGCAGACACTACCTAGTGGTTCTGATATTAGGGTCCTGAAGGCTAATCTTCTTTTGTCCACTAGTCCATTGGACTACTTGTTTTCGTGGACCTTCAATTTCAACCATTTCTTATTCCCCCAGATAGCGAGAGGCCAATAAGTGCTTACAATTTTTTCATACCTGAGTTGTTACTCAACAAAGTTGGATGTATACTAGTGTTGTTGTGGATTCTTATTGTTGTTAAGTTCCCTGGAGCGGGTCCCACAGTCACCTTCTGTACAACAGAACAGAACACTGCCCAGTCCTCTGCCATCCTCACAGCTATTCTTATTCCGAGCCCATTAATGCAGCCACAGTGCCCCATCCATTTCCTCCAGGCCCTTCCCCTTCTTAGCTGCCCTTCTACTTTACCAAGCATGATGGATGCCCTTCTCCAAGGACTGGCCTCTCCTGTCCAACGTATGCAACGTAAAGTCTTGATATCCTCGTCTTGAAGGAGCACTCTGGCTGTAGTCTTCCAAGACAGATGATTTTGTCTTGGGAGACTACATGATTCTAGAATACTTCCAGTAATCTTCTCCAGCACCGCAATTCAAATGTGTCCATTCTTCTTCAGTCTTCTTCAATCAAGGTCAAACTTTCACGTGCTTGTGCACTATATTATGCCAATTCACCTTCAGGTCCTCTAAAACAGTGGTTCTGAACAATAGACCCAATGACTTGTTCCCTCAAGGTATCTGGTTAAGTCTAAGAAGTTCCCAAGATCGTTTTTAATGTCCTCATCTGCTCTAAAATTCTGTGATTTTCTACTGCAATGAATAATATCAAAAAGATACTTTTTTACATACACTCATCCTTACATTTCAGAAAGTTCTTCACCCTTCCATTTTGGACCATTATTCTGGTGGGGTTTTTTTTTTTTCATTTTCTTCTTCACATACTCCTATGAGAATTAAAAACATATTTGGTCAGTAGGAGCTCCTATGGAAGTCCAAGTAGGACTAGCAGTCCAAGAATAAAGGGAAAATATCAGCTGGTCACAGACCTGGAATTATGATGCAATTTGGACACAACAAAGGAGTGAACTTCCAGGCTTACCTGTCTCTGCTCCGACAGAGCCATCTTCCTTGCACAGAATGTATGTTTTCTACAGTTTTTCTGAAGAAAGTACAAAATATGCTTCAATTGAAAGTTAGACTTTAAAATATCATATGAGAAAATATGATATTAAACAGAAGTCTCTTCATTTTTACTCCTTTTTTCTGTACTCTGAAGCCAAATTAATGAATGCTGGGTACATCTATGAGGAGTAATATACAATAGCCATTGTGGAAGATGTACTGAAATCTACTTCCCTAAAAGTCACAGTCTTGTAAAACCCTGGGGGCAGTGTTTTTCTATTTGGTAGGGTGACTATGAATTGGAATCAACCTGTCCGCAGTAGGTTGGGTGCCCCTGTGACTGAGGACTGCCTTGGTGACACAAACCATTTATAGGCTCAACCACTAACTGAGAAGTTGGAGGTATAAGTCCTTCAGGGGCATCTCAGAAGAAAGATCTGCCTAGCAACTTGCTTCTGAAAAATCAGCCAGAAGAATAAAAGGGAGCTGATATCCAGTTGCTCAAGAAGAAAGAAAATATTTTGAAACTGACTGTGATAATAATTGTACAATACTGCTTGATACTTGATGCTATGGACCATTAAGATGTCTATAATAGCTATCAATTAAATGATATTTTTTTAAATCAGTCATTGAAAACCTGATGAAGTATCATCCTTCTCTGACACACAGGTAGTTGCCCTAAGTTCTAGTCAACTCAATGTCAACTGGTTGATTGGCCCATGACTGACTGATGTAAGCAATGCTGACATGCTCATTAAAAAAAAAATCATTTAGCTCCCTGACCAGTTGTTATCAATGGTTGTCAGAGGAGACGGAGACTGCAAAGTTTTTAAAGAGATCTTGAATCACCCATCTGGTCTTAAAAATTGGTACTCACATCTGGAGGCCAAGCGCAAAGATTTATTTGTCATTTCTTCTTAACAACTTGAAGCAGTGTTTCACTATGTTGTATATAGCTTAATGGCACTTAAAAGCAACACACTTAAAAACTTGAGCTACCTGAAGCCCTTACCTTTATCAGAAATAGTCATTCCTCTCCCTTCAGAAGTCATGACTTCATAGAAATAAAAATAGGAAGGAAAATTAGATAAAGATAATAGCAACAATTATAAAATTAAGAAACATGCTAGATTTACCCATAAATCAAGAGTAAAAATAATATCACTATTTTCTATTTTTATGGGGGTATTTACTACTCTTATCACAATCCATACATGCATCCATTGTGCCAAGCACATTTGTACATTTCTTGCCAGCATCATTATCAAAACATTTGCTTTCTACTTAAGGCCTGGGTATCAGCTCATTTTCCCCTCCTTCTCCACTCCTCCTCTCTCATGAACCCTTGGTAATTTATAAATTTTTATTGTTTGGTCTTATCTTACACTATCCGATGTCTCCTTTCACCAATTTTTCTGTTGTCAGTCCTCCAGAAAAGAAGTCATGTGTAGATCCATGTAAATGGTTATCCCTTTCTACCTCAACTTCCCTCCACCCTCCCACTCTCACTACTGTTCTTAAGGGATCATCTGTCCTGGATCACCTGTGTTTTCAGTTTCTTTCTGTACCAGTGTACGTCCTCTTGTCTAGCCAGATTTGCAAGGTAAAATTGGGATCGTGATAGTGGGGAACAGAAAGCATTTAAGAACTAGAGGAAAGTTGCATGCTTTATCATCACTGCACTGCACCCTGACTGGCTCATCTCCTTCCTGTGACCCTTCTGTAAAAGAATGTCCAGTTGCCTACAGATGGGCTTTGGGACCCCAATCTGCACTCCCCTCATTCACAATGGTATGTTATTTTGTTCTTTGATGCCTGACACCTGATCCCTTCTGCACCATGAGATAACACAGGCTGATGTGCTTCATTCATCTGGGCTTTGTTGCTTCCGAGCTAGATGGTCACTTGTTTACCTTCAAGCTTATAAGACCACTGGTGCTTTTTCTTTTGATAACCGGACACCATCAGCTTTCTTCACCACATTTGCTTATGTGCTCGCTTTGTCTTCAGAAATCATGTTAGGCAAGTGAGCATCATAGAATGCCAGTTTAATAAAACAAAATTTTCTTTCATTGAGGAAGTACTTGGGTGGAAGCCCAATGTCCAACTAATACTTGTCCTTAATACTAATGTCCTTAATACTAATCCTATGCATATATGCACATAGATATATTCCCCATCCTCATATATAGATATATTTACATATTTACATGCCTTTATGTAGATGTCTGTAAATGCCCTTTGCCTCCGAGTTCTCTCCTCTATTTCCTTTTACTTTCTTCTTGTCCCACTATCATGCTCAGCCTTCATTTGAATTTTAGTAATTTGTTTTGGTTATATTACTCTTTGTCAAGCCCTACAAGGCCTTCTACACCCTCCTCACCACTGATTTTCGATCTCTTATTGTTCCCCTTTCCCTGGATTTGTTAACACCACTTCCTTTTCTCCACCCCACCCCATCCCCTCCCATATCCTGCAGAATAGCCCATTCCATTGTTCGCTCCTTCAGGTTGTTTATCCGGCCTATCTTATCTACATAGACCTGCAGAAATAATAGTACACACAAAAACAAGATAAACAAAAACAAGAAATTGGTAGTGGGGAAACAAGACACTAACCCACCTAAGTGATATTGAATCTCCCCAAGGAAAGAGGAATCAGATTTCAACCTGGTGCTCCAAGGTGTGGATGCAACATACCAGCATGAAGTAGGGAACCAGGAGAAAGGCCTGAGTGGCTGGTTCTAACGGACAACTATCCCACCCCCCAGAAGAATTTACTTCAGAGGACAGCCCTGAAGCTTTAGCTCAGGGAGAGGAACATGTCTAATCAAAGCTCACAGGAACAAATGAAAGGGGAGGAAGAGAGAGTTGAACACATCCTGTCCCACCACCAAGTCTTGAGAATGATATTCCCACTCAGAAAAGCCAGTCCACAGAGAAGATCATATGGCTGGCCCCACAATGAGACACAACATCCCTCACTGAACCATAGACCTATGGAGGACAACACTGGGACACAGTGCGGGTAATGTGCCTGATCTGACACCACCACACAGAGGCAAAACACTGAGCGAGTACAGCAGAACAGGAAAGCGAGCAGAGCAAGGAAGTCCTGACGGAGTACCATAAAGAGACTTGAGACCAGCATGTAGCACCCATCAGATTCAACTGGAAAATACTCCTATAGGCAGCAGATTGATGAGTTGTGTTGTAAAACCAGTCTGCTAGCCTCAATCTCTTAATGACTGAGTTCAGTCCATTAATATTCAGGGTTATTATCTCCATCTGTGGACTCTGGGATGCCATTTTATACCTTTTGTGTTGGGTGTTTTCCTACCTCCCTCTTTTTATCTGTGTGTGTGTGTGTGTGCATCATTCTTAACTTCTTTCTATCTTTAAGCCAATGCTATCTTGGAAGCTGTTTTCTCTTTTTTTTTCCCTCTCAGAGGGGTTGTTCTATGTGATGTTTTATTATTTAAGTTTGTTGAGTGCTGTTCTTCTGTCCATACTGGACAGAATCTTTTGTGGGGATCTTTTATAGGGCTGGGTTTCCTCTAACGTATTCTTTGAGGTTTTCCTTGTCTGGGAAACTCTTATTCTCCATCTATCTTGATAGGTAATTTTGCTGGGTAGAGTATTCTTGGGTGTGCATTGTTTTTCCATCAATCTTTGGAATATATTACTCCATTCTCTCCTCTTGTTCATAGTGTCAACAAATAGGTCTGAGCATAATCTTATTTGGGAATCTTTCTATGTGATTGCTTGTTTTTCCCTAGCTGCTCTCAAGATTTTCTCCTTCACCTCAAAATTGCATAGTGTAACTATAATGTGCCTTGGTGACTTATTCTTGGGATTCAGTCTACTGTTCTTTCAACCTCCTGATTGATTGCCTAATTTTCATTCATCAAGCTGGAGTATCTTCCTCCAGTAATCCAATTCTTCTGATATTGTTGCTCTTTGTAGCATATGACATCGCTCTTAGGTTTTCTTCAGCTTCTCTGGTGATCTTACTAGATTTTTGTTTGCATTTGTTAAAGTCTGCTTGGCCATCCTCTAGGTCACTAGTGCAGTTCTCTGTTTCCTCTAGTCGATTCAAATAATCCATACTACCGGTTTTTGTTATCTCCTCTCAAAGCTCTTGTGTTTCCCTTTGGTGTATGGATTTCATCCCCTCTATCATTTCATCCTTTTTCTGTATGGTTTCCCTCAT
>PVJH01010410.1:0-27831 GCA_004026705.1 Nesogale talazaci
GAATGAACTCACCGGCAGCGCGTTTGGGCTTTTGGAACGGAGACAAGGCAGTTAGAAGTTCGAGGTGGTGAGGGGAGACGGGCAGCTCGACTCCCTCAGAGGTGCGGAGACACAGCATCCTGAGGAGCGGGGCACAGTGCAAGAGCTGGGAGTCGGGGTGCAGCGCCAATGACAAGGCCAGCAGCTTCATATTCCCAACAACATGCGTCTCTGGGCCTCAGCTCTGCCACTTACCAGCTGGCCAGGCCACCGGGAGCAGGTCACTGGCCCCCTCCGACTGCTGTAAGGCTAGCGCATGCGCGCCTGGGGCCGATCACAGCGCGCCCAGCTCCAGGTAAGGATCTACCACAGAGGCAGTGAGACCTTGGTCTGCCCCTTCTGATTTTTATTTATTGTTCCCAGCACCTTGGTCAACCCATTCTGATTTTTACTTATTGCTCCAAAGCCCTGGAAAAAGTCCGGGGGATGGGGGGTGGGGGGTGGGGTGGGGGTGGTAGCGATAGGCCAGTATTTCTGCCACTGCCTAGTCAAAGAAGGAAACCACCACACACACACAAAAAGAGACCATTGTCCATGGTATTTGCTATCGGTCTAGTGACAAGAATGACTGGCGACATGAGGGGGGAAAGGCGGAAATTGCCCTGAAGGAAGAGGAAGAAGGTGTCCAGCTATTTAAAGCACAGCTTTACTCAGGTGTTTATATTGGACAAACTCAGCCGCGGGTGACTCATTCCAATGGCAAGTGCTTCAGAATGAAACTTGGATTCTTTTGTGTAAGTTCTCAGTTTTCCAGGATATGAAACACTCCCTTCACAGGGTTGTTTCCTCTGACCCACAAGGCAATATCACCCTCCCCGGTCCAGTTGAAAGCTGAGAAGAAAACAGAGGCGGCGCCCCCTTCACAGGGATTTCTCTGTGGGGAGGGTAATGTGGCGCCTTGGCAGGTAGAAGGCGCTCTGGTGGCAAAGTGGGTCCACATTGGACTGCCAGTCATAAGGTCGGTCGTTGGAAGAAGATGAGGTTTCTACTCCCATAGAGAGTGACAGGCTGGGAAACCCATGGGCTCAGGTCTCCCCTGTGTTCTGGGGTCTCTATAAGTTGGGATCAATTTCGTGGTAAACTGGGTTTGGTATTAGCAGGCGAACACAAAAAAGAGTCCAAGCCTACAAGCGAGTGAGCAAACCTTCGAGGAATATTAGGAAAATGAAATGATGAAACTTTGAAACCTTTCTAGCGCCTTCACTCACCCAAAGATCTAGTCTTACATAAGCCTCTTTACAGGCCCCTCCAACTAGCAAAATAGCTTACATGTCCTAGACATGGTCAACATGTCATCGACCCTAGCGTGCTATGGGAAATGCCCTTCTTCTATCATCGTTGTGGAAAACAGCGGCGTAGCAAGGAGGCGCTTACCATCACGAAACACCTATCCAAGGACAGGACAAAGCGAGGAGGGTGAGATTTTGTCTCACGTGCTTTGGACATGTTATCAGGAGAGACCGGTCCCTGGAAAAAGACATCATGCGCGGTAAAGTAGGTCGGTGAAGAGAGGCAGCCCTCGACAAGGCAGACTGGCACGGCGATGAGAACAATGGGCTAAATATCGCAACCATGGTGAGGCTGGCGCAGGCCTGGGCAGGGTCTCGGTCCATTGTGTGCGGGGTCACTGCACGCTGGAACCAACTGGACGGCATCTAATTACATCCACCCCCCTGCCTCCCCCCAACCCCCACCACACCCAATATTACCTGGAAACCAAAGCGACCTGAAGTGATGCCTTCAATCAAATGTTTATATAATAAAATTTGGTCTTATTGTTCTAAGTGCTAACCTAGAGAGGTACACCCGACACCCCAGGGTGGGTTATAAAAAATGGTTCCCCGCAGAAAGGGGTCATTCCAAGTCTCTCTTTCTGGTGGAACCCAAATAGATCTCAAGACTCGAGGCAATGTGGGCTACCTTGCGTGGGTGCCATTATTCAGATAAACCTATGTCTGGTGTTATTAATAGATAGCCATCATCAAACAGGCTGACTCAATTAAGTACATGCTTTGGAGGGTAGGACACGGGAATTAGATCTTAGATCTTACGAGGCCCTCAGCTGAGTACACCTGATATAAGGCCAAGAATTCTGATTTCCTTTATCTCGTTCCCTACAGGGCCTAAAACTACTCTACCCCCTTAATATGCAACCCCTCTATTTGCTAAACATAAACTTAAGCTGTTAACTCTCTGCATTGATAAGTTCCTCTGGCATAAATTTTCCCAAGGACTCATAGGAGTTTACAGAACAAAGGAAAGTGAGCAGGGACACCAACATCCATCTTCTCAATGAGCTTGGGACAGGCCTCTTTATTTTAGCTGAATTCCTTTGAAGCACTTTTTCAAACAGGGCTGGGGGCTCTTTTTCAAAGAGTTATGTCCAAGGCCACCTGAATGCACAGGTTCCCAGCATTACTGGGACATGGAACCAAGCAGTGACACATCATAAATAATTGAGCTGTTGTCATAAAGACAGGGGCTTGAAAACCTTGGAAGGTTGTATTTTCTGAATGTGAATAACCAAAACTAAATTCTGCCCTCCAGATTCCATTTCCACTCTTCCTCCCTCTGATCGTGACCAAAAACCTCAACTCAGGAGAATGATCGCTCAGCTAAGAAACTAGTCTGTGGTTGATTTGGTGTCTTTTTCTGATTATAATAGAAAGGCTAATTGTGAAATTTAGCTTTAAAAGTAGGTAGCTGGCGGGGGGGGGGGGGAGGGGAGGCTTCAACTCAGTCATAGCTATGTGTTATAACAGTATTGCATCCCAATGTTGCACTTCTCCTAAGCTATTTTTCCATCTTAAAGCAAATTGACAAAAATCTATATGTAGGATGTCTTTCCAACTTGAGACCATGAACATAAACATTTAGTCTTTTGTTTTTTGGGGGAGGGGGCATCACTGCCCTCTGGTGGTCGTGGGAGCTACCCAGCACTGCTCCTGAGAGCAGCCACTGGATTTGAAGCGCCAAGCCCACAGGTCGCAGTTGCGCACTCAACCACTTACACCACCGGGGCTCAGCAAACATTTAGTCTTTTGAATCAATTTGTATAACATATGTTGGGCAGAATTAAAGGAAATTTAGAATGCAGCTGAAACAAAGGTAATTTTCCTTTTCAACAACAACCAAAAGAAGCAGACTCAGGAATGGGCTAACTTTTTCTGACTGTGCAATTTTGTAGGAATGGTCCTATCTTACTTCTACTGGTTTTCATCCAGACTTCGGGAGTGAATGTGAGTTACTTTTCCTCTCTTCCTGGAGTACTATGTTTGATGGAATGGTCTATTCGTGCTTTGGGCTTTCCTGTTTCTTCAGAAGTTTGGCTGAATCTGCCATCTTAGAAATTGTACAGACTCACCAGCCCGCGAGGGACATCTACGAAGAATGGTGAGCAAAATTTTCTGTCCCTCCACTCCTGTCCCTCAAGAGGACAGTAAGGGCATTTGATTCAGGATCTGCACAGGAGCACTGTAGTTACCTCACACGCATGCATGCCTGGGTTTCCTTCCAGTTTCCATTTAAAGATTTTCTAGGAGACACTGTAGGCTAATGCTTGTCAAGGATTGACCTAAGTCACAAAGATTGGTGTCAGTTTGGCTGGACCCTGGTTCCCAGTGACTTGGCAGTTGTGTAATGAAGTGATCTGACCTGACAGCCCTAATCGAAAGTCAGGGGTCGGGGATTACATTGGAGTACAACACCGGTCCTCGAATCACAGCTCTAAGTTTCTCTGGGGTGTGGTGTGCATCCCCTTTTATCCTACAAGAGAGCAAAGGAGAGAGAAGCAATAGGGACAGAAGGACGGACCACCACCAAGAAAGAGGAGCCAGGAGGGGAGCAGGTCCTTCATCTCCATGGTCCCTACGCTGAGAATTTCCTAGACCTAAAAGAAGACACTTGGATTTCTCAAGAATGCCAAGCAGATGTGTGTTGAAAGGAGGCAAAGAGCATCCTCTTAAACTGTGAGCCAACAGGGAAAGTTATCACATCGCTAGATAACTAAGTCAAGAAAAATTAACACTATACTAAAACATTTGTTGAAATCCAAACCCAACGTGTGTTTCTCAGCCACCAACAAACTACAAGGGAAACTGTACAGCCAGTATTCTTTGTGACTTTAAGAAAAGGGTACCTAGGAAATCACTTATCTTATGAAATTCAAACTTCTCAAAGACAAAATGGCATCTTCTGGAGATTTCTTTACACCTACCTGCTGCCTTTGTGTCTAGAAATGGAAGGACAAAGATGAGGTGGAATGGAAAGGGCCATAGATGCTCCAAGCAGTGAAGGACACAATTCCAAGTTGTGTGCATCTATCCAGATCCAAAGGCTGACCCCAGAGTGAGGGGCTGAAACAATGAGTCAACCTGTTGTCTTTCACCTTCTTAATGAGGAAAAGTCACCAATTGGTTGTCTTCATCCTGTTTCGTCTGCCTTGGGGAATATCTCCCCAATTTTCAGTAATAGGCTTCGTGTCAGGCTTTTTTTTTGGTCTAACTTTCTGTGTATCTTTTGATATTTCAGAAGGAAGCAACACTAAGCTGCACAAAGGGAAAGCTGCTTGATGCTATCTGAAGCTGGAGCCACTGACTTCTAATTGCGTATTCATATAATGCTATAATTGTGAAAATTCTAAATTTAACTTTATGATTCCTAGGAGGTAATATATTTACCAAACAATGTATAAATATTTCTGCTATAGATATTTGAGCATTCTCCAATTTCTAGATGTGTGTATGTCTTTATAGGCTGTTTGTGAGATGCATAAATTTTGTTGATTGAAACAGTCTTCGTGCATTCTGTTTTTCAACATCCTGTTGGGGAAATGTCACCAACATGCACAATCTGGCATGAGATATTTGCGTGTGACAAAATTGTCACAGAAATAGAAATAACTCGTGCCTTAGGCTAGCCATGGACTAGTGGGAGGCAAGACAAAACCACAGAGTTTAGTTCAGTGTCAACTCTACAAGGACAGCTCATATGTCTTACACTGGAGAGTCCCCTGTACCCACATTAATCAAGCACCTCAAGATGACTGCTCTTCAGAAAGTTAGGATCTATCACTTCAAACCTTGAAAGATGCTGGCAGACCACAAAATCAAAGTCAGTACAATGAATAAAATCTGATCTAAGGCAGCGATTTCTATCATCGCACATAAACACAATGACTCTCAGAGGGAGTCATTCACCCCAGGCTCTCTCCCCTCTGTTCCAGACCTACTGCCTACTGGCTATTTCCTCCTGAGCCTGAGATTACAGATATCTCAAACTCAAAGTGGCCAAGCAAAACTCTTACATCCCAAGCCTGTAACATCTACAAAAATATCTTTCCTTTTGAATGGCACCTATATTCACCCAGATGTCCATGCTAGAAACCAAGAAAATATTCTCACTTTTCCTTTAACTCCTCACAGCTCATTAACTACCAAGCCATGTTTCTTTCCACTCTTAAGATTATTTCATCTCTCCACTTTCCACATAGCCAATGGATGTCAACTTGGATCGAGCATATTTATATGGTATCAGCTACCACAGTGGCCTCTCTTTGCACAGTAAACTCCATCTGCAACCATAAGTGTGCTTTCAAATTTCTTGCTACTACTGTTTCAGACAAAAAGGAATTTTTAAACTTTTACTCAAACTTCCAGGAAGATGGTGAGTGAATAAAATTTTACTCATAATTTCTATAACCTAGCCCAAAAGAATGACTCTCATCTCTGTATTATCTACTTGTATTCATTTTTATGTTATATATCTTTTTCATTGCTTCACTCATTATCTACAATTACATGGATAGCCTTTTTAAAAAATCATTTTATTGGGGCTCTTACAGCTCTTTTCGCAATCCACACATCCACCTCTATTGTGTCAAGCACACTTGTATATGTGTTGCCATCATCATTTTCAAAACATTTTCTTTCTACTTGGCCCCATGACATCAGTTCATTTTCCCCTGCCCCACCCTACCCTCCATCGCTCATGAACTCTTGACAGTTTATTTAAAAAAAAATTCATGTCTTACACCAACCGCTGTCTCCCTTCACCTACTTTTCTGTTGTCCATCCCCTGGGAGGGGGTTATAGTAGATCATTGTTATATGTTCCCCCCGCCCCCACCTTCCCTTCCCTTCCCGGTATCACTGCTGTCCCTCCTGGTTTCACTACTGTCACTATTGGTCCTAAGGAGCATATCCCTTTATTACTTAACATGCCATCAAATAGGTTTTCCACTCTAAGCAACCCAATGGGGCAGAGAAGCACTGGGCTTTCTTGGCTATCATCTTTATCAGAGTAGATTCCCAGATCTTTTTTTTCTCCTGCAGGACCATTAAGTAGGTTCGAACCACAAACTTTGTGGTTAGCCGATGAGTACTTAACCGTGGCTGTGGCAGTTAGCAGTTCAAAACTACCAGCTGCTCCGAGAAATAAAGACAAGGCTATCTGCTGCCCCAAAGACTCCTCATCTCAGAAACTCTGATTAGGGGGGCTATGAGCTGGGGTCACCTAGACCGCAGTGAGAATAAGATCATCCCCTGTCATGGCTGTAGCTAGTCTGACGTGCTTGATCACCAAAACAGGTTCCACTGTTCCCAGAGGGAGCATGTCTGTTGGTCATTTTTGATAGCATGGCAAAGTGTAAATTTGTCTACAGAGTGTGTTGTTTTAATTGATTTATTTTTCATGTAAATCTTGAGTGGGATTATCAGCCAAAACTTCTGCTAACAATCATCATATTGAGCAATCTAACTCAAAGAGTAAGAGGACAGGCTGTATACCAGACTTATTGAGTTCATATCCTGCCTCCATCAGGTCCTGTTTGACTTTGGCCAGTGTACTCAACTTCTCCATGACTTAGTTTACTGGGAATCATGTTGGAAATCTGATTAGCTGGAATCTTCTCCCATGGGCTGAAATGTGCCTAGAAGGGAGGTCCAAGTGCCCCCCAAATGATAATATATTCCTTTCCAAAAGAGACATGTTAATGTGCAATACAAATAGCACATCAGTTTTACTGTGACTTTGTCACTAAAAGGTGTTAACGCTGATAAGGCAATCTTATTTATTTAGTAGTAGGTATCAAAAGCTATTTTAACATACCGTATGTACTCAAGTATAAGCCAACCTGAATATCAGCCGAGGCATCAAATTTTACCACAAAAACAGCATTAAAAAAATGTGTCGAAAAACTTGGCTTATACACATGAGTACAGAGAGTATATGTATGGATTTAAGACATGCTAAAGAGCAGAGTGGTTATCCTCTCAGCGAAGTTGAATGTGGGGATCTCTACTTTATTTTTTTTTTTGTGGGGGCATCACTGCTCTCCGGTGGTGGGAGTAGGAGGCCCAGCCCCACTGCTGGAATTGAACCTCTGTCCCAGTGGGCCGCAGTCCCGCACACAACCACTACGCCACCGGGGCTCAGCCCAAATGGGGATCTCTACTTTAGCCAAATGTACTCGAGTCAAAAAAACTTACCAAATCAATTTTTTAATGGAAAAAGTTACACAAGCAATCCTATTTATTTTAACAATGAGCAGCATGATAAAGAGTAGGAAAAGAGTGCAATTAGTAATATCTCTCAGTAGACTCACTAGATTTACTCTTCTGTTAAAGGGGCCAGACAGTTTTGTCCAAAACACTAATAAGTACATAAAAGAGCCTACACTGGATCCTTGTGCAGTTGGTTCCATTCCTCGACACAAAGTTCCTAGCAGGAAGCTAGAGATGAACTTAAAGAGAAGATCTAAACCAGGGATACTCAATACATTGATCGCCACCTACTAGTTAATCATGAATGTAGTGTGGGTACATAGCATGGCATTAAAAAAAATTGACATAAGCCTATCATCAATCCCATCACTTAACTGATATACAGCACAGCCAATCAGATGCCATCTTAGAGGGCAAACGCATGTGCAAACAACTATGCTAAGTGCAGCTAAACTAATAAGCTAAGTTATTACTAATTTTTAGACCTTGCTTTTTTTCCTCTTAAACGTAAGAAAGAATATTAAAATAAGTAGGGGAACTGGACCAAGTAAGAAGACAAAAATGTATCACTTTTATATGGAATGGGAGATTTTGACACTACAAGTTTACATTCAGGTGAAATCTATAGTGCATGAATCATTCTGGAAATTACTCGCAGAGGGAAAGTACCCAAACATGAGAAAATGGGTTACCTCCTTGACTGCATTATTCAGCTCTACTTATTTATGTGAGTTAGTCTTTTCCCACATAGAGATCATTAAGCCCAAGTTCCCTTCGAGCCTGACTGATGATCACTTGGAAGTGTGTTTGAGGCTGGCTGTCAGCAGCTACCATCCAGACTATGCATCCCTGGCTCATTCCAGTCATTGCAAGTCATCAGAGTAAACTCAGCTAATGACAAAAAATGTACATAGTTAACTGTGTTGTGTTGGACAATATGGACTCAGGCAGTTATGCAAGGTACATTAACATTCATTGTAGATATAAATTTTTTCAATGCATTTATGAATAAATGTAATAAATAAACTAAATATGTTTTGCATTTTTGTAGTTGGTGGATCATTTTGTTTTGATCATTTTATAAGTAGCTCGCAGGCTGAAAAAGTGTGAGCACCCCTGATCTAAACAATATGTGACTGCTCTCAATACATTCAATCTTTAAGGAAAAATATAACATTAACAGTGAAGGGGGGGAGTCTAATGATTAAACTCTGAGGTCAAATAAACACCCGTATCTGTTATTAAAAAGAGAGAGAACATAACCATGCAGTCATGCCAAAATCACTACAGGAACTGAGCAGAGAGTCTTTCAGGTTTTGAGTCCTACACAAACTACATATACCACGAGGATGACTCAGAGACAAATGTATCTCACATTGTGTATCAAGACTCATTTGTGAGTCAATCAGATAGAGTCCCTGGCTATTCCGTTAACTACTAACCTGATGTTGGAAGGTTCAAACCTCTCTAGAGGCCAAGCCGAAAGACAGTCCTGCAGAGCTGTTCCTAAAAGATCAGAAAACTTCAACCACCCCACGAACGCTTTCTAACTTTGCACACATGAGGTTGCTATAATCCAGAATCCACTCAACAGCAACAAAGTAGAGTCCATGGGTGGTGGAAATGCCTACCTGTTCAGCTACTAAACAAAAAGCTGGTTCAAATCCACCCAGAGGTACACTGAAGAAAAGACCTGGAAGTCTACCACCAAAAGGTCACAGCCACTGTATACTCTGTGCAGGGCAATTCCACTCAGAAACACAGGGGGGTCACCAGGAGTTCAACCAACTCAGGAACAACTGGTTTGTTTTAAGTTAGTTTAGTGACCAGCATATTTTACTTTATCATATTTTTTTTCAGTGAAAAGGTAAAGAATGGATGATTTTACACAGAACACAGAACAAGGCAAGGGTTGTTTTCATAAAAGGAACATGTGGTGATACTAATGAGTGTGAGGGAGCTTTATAAATATGGGAGAAAATGGAATTGAAAGATAATAGAATTTTCCACCAACTCTCTGAAGTCCCTTCATCTTTGCAATTAGTCAGCCAGGAAGTGAAGTGGATCTCTGATTATGAATTATCATCAAATAAGATCAAAATCCAGTCATCAAGATTAAGTGATCTCATCTCAGGGAAGTTGACTTATCACAGCATCAGTGGAAATGACCATTCCACTTCTGAGGATAGGCTCTAATAACAGAATCATTTCCTAACTACTTTTGAACTATAACGCATTGTATAAATATGTGAGGTATCGCATTTGGGCTAGGTTTTCTTAGCATCTGATGTAGCTCGAAGGAGGCCTAGGGGTGTAGTGGTTACGACTTAGGCTCTGATCCAAATGGTCAGCAGTTCGGAGCCACTAGCAGCTCTATGCCAGAAAGACTGGGCTTTCTACTCCGATAAACAGTCTCAAAAACCCTGGAGGTCCCTTTACCATCCATGCTCACAGCACAGGAACCACAAAAGTGTGGACATACTGTTTCAATAGATGAGTCTGGAAGTCTAGCTTCCTTTTCCTAAGGTGTAGCTAGAGACAGCAAAACCTCATAATCTGAACCTTTCTTCTCTTTTCTGGTACCCACTGTCATACCCTCTAGAATGGAGAGAAAGGGCAACGCCTCTGTAAGTGAGGACCCCTCATGTGAGAATCATCTCCTAGAAGCCTGGGCCAAAAGGAGAAAGATTCTTAGAGGTCACCCCCAGAGAAGGTCTGACCACCGCCTCAATCCGTTACCATGGCACTGTCTGCAAAGTCATAATGGCACTTCACTTGAAGATACAAGTCACACTCCTTTGCTTCCTATAGATTCTCCTCTCAGGCTCCAAATGCCACCAAGGGTTCCAAGCAGCCAGTCACAACTCAGCAACACGTCTTATCTAGACCCATGATTGCACCACGACTGAGAACACCTGGAAGAAGTCTTGATCTACCACACCGGCAATAGGGGCACCAGAAGTGGTTAGATAGGCCCCCCAGCATCAACGACTTGTTTTCATACTACCTCTTCTTCATGAAGGCGAAGGGCACTTAAAAGGTATATAACTGCTATGCCAATGAGTTAAAAAAAATCTCTTCATCAGAAATGAAGGGCAGAGATATTTGGAGAAGGAATGACATTATACTGTAACACAAAAACCCAGAGCAACTCTATAGACAAAGAGCTGCCCATTGATGGCATTTTTGAGGCTGCCAACCTTTCTCCCCCAGACAGGCTAGTGGGCTTGAGCTTGCTAGCTTTGGGTTAGAAGCCCAATGCTTAACTGACTGGCTACCAGGCCTTCTCTGTCCTATAATGTAGAGTGAAACTATAATCCTTAATTCCTAAATTGTCAGGACCTTTAGATCAGCTCACCCTGAGTTTTGTTTCTTGTAAAGCTGGTGGGTATTTTGCTGAGCAAGTCCAGTCCATGTTCTCCCATCCACACTCACACAGACACATCTGGCTGCCTTTTGGGTTGTGCAGGGAGTGCACTTGGTGGCTCAGCAAGGCTCACTGGCTCCCCTGGAAGAACTGTGCATAAATGCTTGAGGAACCAATGAAGGCAGATGCAGAACTGCAAAGCTTTTCACTTTCTCTGTGCAGAATTCCCACCACTTGGGGGAGGGGAGATGACAGATGAGGGAATGCAGGAGGCAGATAGTGATCGTGAGGACATTTGTGGGGGGGCGAGAATCAGGGGCATTAGTCACTGTCCTCGGAGCTCCTGCTGGAAGAAGAGAACTGAGAAGAGGAGCCAGCGCACCAGGAGCTCATTTCTGAGAGCTTGCCGTGTAGGTGTTGCTACCCTTTGATCTCAGTGTAAAACCTTGTGGGCACAAGTCACCGCAAACATGCCTGTCTCATAACAAACTCCGCACACCAAAATAACCCACATTTGTTGGGGAAACTCTACAGACTTGGCCTTCGGAAGGACTTCGACCTTAGATATAGACATCACTTGACAAAAATCACAAATATCCTCCCAAAGGCCAGGATTCAGAAAGGTCAAATGACTTATCTAAGGTCACACAGCTGGCAGCAGTTCCTAGACTAGGATCATGAGTAAATTAGAATCTCCAAAGATAACACTACTCCTCTCCTGGTGCCTAAGCATATGTTTGCAGAGAGATGAGATTTCCAAGCCCTCAAGACAATTTCCTCCCCCACACCCCCATCCCTTTCTAAATACTCTAGAATCAAAACGACCTGGTTTCTGAATGCACATTGTGCATAGAGCCTGGTGGCAAAATGGTTAGTGTTCGCCTGCTGGATGGAAACCAGAAGCCACCCCTCCTAAAAGATTTCGTTTTGGAAACTGCCCAGAACTGTTCTCCTCTGTTGTCTTGGTTGGCCGCATTAGAGTGGAACCAATGCCAGTGGGTTGAGTTTTTTGTTTTATGCACTGTTGGGAAGGCTTGGTCCTGCAGTAGTTAAGCCTGGGGTGGGTTATTCAATAAGCAAGTTAAACACACTTGCGCTTACTAAAGTGCCGTGAACACTCCACATGTCCATATTTGCCTTGCTTATTGGGTAATTGCCCCTGCATTAGGCCGTCAGCTCCTAACTGAAGTGCGGCTGCTGGAACCCCCTCCCCCCACCCCCCGGATGTTCCATAAGGGAAAGATGTCACACTTTGGCTTCTCTAAAGATGTACAGCCTGGGACACCCCAGGGGCCATTTTCTTCTATCCTATAGAGGTCCTCTGAGTCAGAATTGATGCTATGGCAACAGGCTTGGATTTGTCTTAAATTGGTCAGAGAACCAAGCATCCATCCATGAAATGCAGGAGGCATTGCCAGCACAGCAGATTTAAAGAATTTCTCAGATGCATCCTACTATATGTATAAGATGTACATAAGTTTATCTATGTCTACAGTATGTTGCTTGAAATGTAAGCATAACTGTAGACACAAAGCTATCTCATGGTAGAGGAGAATACCACTGCAGATCTACAAGATTTACACTGAAATTTCAAGTATTCCAAGTTACAAAAATAGATTTATTTCAACAGAGGAGGAAACTGGATTGCTAGTGCATCTACCTGACAAACATCTGTGCCTATTAAATATCCTTCTTAGATGCTTATAAAAATTTTCTAAGAAAAGCACATACACATGTTAACCAAGGCAAAAAATATCAACTTTCAGCATAGATAGCGAAATCAGGCTCTCCAAGGTGTGAAATGGTCTGTAAGTGCCCTGATGACATTTTCACAACATGCACACACACACCACGAACAGATGGATTCTCAACAGCTAAGCATCCCTCAAGCCGAATGCTCAAAAATTAATAATAAAAGATGATTCACATTACTGCATGTGTGTTGGTATAGAAACCAACAGGGCAGCAGTAATTCTGGGCATCCTTCACCCAATCTCCTTTTTCCAAATGTGTACAGCTCCTCCCCTCTTCCCCCACTCCACAATCAAACCCCACACTCACTGCCATCAAGTCATGCAGACTCGGAATGACCCTGTAGCACAGCCCCCTGAAAACAGGGGTAGCTGCTGCAGCCTCTACCACTTGACTGATCATATCCGGTTTGCCATTCCAGGAAAGCCCAGAGATTTTTAAGCCTATGCCCACAGCTTGTAAAGAAAGACAAGGGAAAGCTAGCAGATAACGGCCCCTCAGCTGTGATCCGGCATTTAAAGAAATCCGCAAAATAAGTCCAACCATCATTGGAATAATGCAACACTGGGAAGAAAGCAACATCTGGGATTGGCTCCAAACTGGACCGACTTTCGTGGATGGAGCTCTGAGCTCCTCTCGCTCGCTGAGGGCTAAATCCTGTGAGAGGGCAGCTCGGTTCTACGGAAGCCAAAGTCTTTTTCCCATCAAGAGTTAATCTGCCTTCCCAAATGAGGGGAGTCCAGAGGAGGAAAATCACCACCACCCAGTTTCCAGTGGGGTCGCGGGCAAAGGCTACCTGGCACTTTTGAGCTAGGGAAAGCCGGAAGCCCTTCCCAAAGGTGGGTCCAGCACCGACCATTGTCTTACTATCCAGTCAAAATCCAGCAATGGAAGCGAATGTAAAAAACGCGAAGACTTTCATCACGCAGTCCTTGCAGGGACTCCAAAGTCCCTGTCCCCGGGAGAAGTTGACAACAAAACAAAACAAGAAAGCCTTGCGACTCGGACTCCCTCAAAAGGCTCTCCAGCTTTTATAAATCACCGCAATTAAATGCAGAGCATAAGTAGACATTTAGGCATCGCCTAAAGCATTAGATCTGCCCCCACCAATTAAAAAAAGTGCGTCAATGAGATGGACAGGATATTATAGGAAATAAAGATCGTTATTAAAATCCTTATTGCTTTCTGTCAGACCTTCTGGGAGGTTATAATTGCACTTGGTCGCTGCAGGCTTGTCAGGAAGGCGGAATTAAACCGACACAAGCCTAAAAGGAGTAACTGTCAAGGGGCAGCCCAGCTGAAATCAAAGAACAAAAACAGGAACTGTGACCGGCCCGAAATGGGAGGAGGGAAAGGGAGACTCCCGTTTTCATCCGTCAACATTAATGTCCTTTGTTGTTCACCTTTGCACAGACGAGCGAGAGCTACAACCCGGTTCCTTCTCGGAACGCCAGCGCAGGCTAATCCCTCCCTAAAAACTCCCTCCCTGGCCCGAAGACCCCGGCTCGCGGCTCTCCAGCCCCTGATCGCTCCCCAGCTGCCGTCCACCACCCCGACAGCGCTCACCCGGGCCGGGCGAGCGGGGGCCAGAAGCGAAGCACCCGCTTCCCCAGGAAGATCTGAGCGCTCAGCCGCGCGGACGTTGAAATCGACCACGACCCCAAAACACACACACCCCACACCCCCAAAACCCTAGGAACGGAAGAAGGGAGGGAGGGAGGGAGGACTGAGGAGCGGACCCCGGCGGCCTGTCAACGGCTCTTTGGAGAACTGTGCCACATTCCGCACTCCGGGAGCAGAGAGCGAACCAGAGGGAGGGACGGTGTGCGTCCCCCTTCTGTTTGGGGTGTTCTCCGCGCGCGGCGGTTATTCCCCTCCCCACCCGAGGAAATCGCTGCAGCTCACTGCCCTCTCCCCGCGGCTGGGGGTGGGGAGGGGGGGCGGGCGCCTTTCGCCCTCCTTCCAACTTGACACCCGCACACGCCCCGCTGCCTCTCCAAACTCCGCAGCCGGAGCCCGAGCCCGTGGTGGCCGCGCGCTCGCAGCCGTCCCGGAGCTGTGCGGGGCGCGCGAGACCCCCGCGGGCAGGCGGCGCACCTCTGCCCCCGCCGCCTCGGCGAGCCCGGGACCTGCCGCGCGATGCCAGGACGAGGCATGGCCAGCCGCGCGGCGCAAGGGGGGCGCGAGGACAAGGACGCGAACTGCGCACCCGCTCGAGCCCGAGCGGGATAAAAGTTGGCCCCGCGGAGACTCACCCACGCCGTATTTCTCGTGCTCCGTAGGTATCCACATGGCTAACGGGGCCCCGGGGGCTTCAGGCTTTGTAATCCCCGCGCCCCGTCTCCAGCTCACAACAATGCCCGGCACCGGGGGAGAGGCTGCAGCGCTGGAGCTCCGCGGCTCTGTGCGGGTGGCAAGCGATGGGCAGGGTCTGCGCTGCAGGCTCCAGAGCCCGGCGTTGACACTGCGCCGCCCAAGCTGCGCCGCCCGCCGCTCTCCCGGCGGCGGCTGCTCACAGTCCTCCGACGCGCTCCCGGGGACCCGGCGGCGCAGTCATTGTTCTGATTCACTGAACTAAGCGAACACGCCGGGCCACTCTCGGGCGCACCCCCGCCCGCCAGAGCCTAGCCCAGCCCTCCCTTCCTCGCGCGCCCGAGGCACTCTGGGAAGTGTAGTCCTGGGCTACCATCCCGGAAAGGGGCGTGGCGCGAGCCGCTGTGGGGGGAGGAGCAGGGGAGCCGCTCGTCGCGCCCCATTGGCCCAAAGCACGACGGAGCCGCGTGGGCGTGGAGGAAACGCTGCGTCGATGGGCAGGGCGGCTAGAACCACGTTTCCATTGGTCCTCGCCCGACCCTCCCCGCCCAGGGCCTCCCTCTTACCCACGACTGGGAAATGGCTGCTCCCGAGACCCAGGGGGCAGCGGCCCAAGGTGGGGAGGACCGCAATGGCAGCCACGGCGGAGCCGGGGACGTTGGTTTCGAGGGTGAGTTCGATACCCCTGGGTGTGGGTGGATTTTATTTCTTCCCTTCCGACCGGGAGTGCACCTCATCGCGGGTCCTCCCCGGGGGCGCGCTTGCTCCGAGGCCACCTGGGCACACGGGGCCATGGCCGGCCGAGCAAGACGCAGCGTGTCCCGGGGCGGTCCTGCGGGGCGGAAGGAATGGCATGGATTGTCGTTCGCGTTGGCGGCGACGCCACCTTTCTGGCTTGTACTGCATGGCGTGGTGTCAGGTCAGGTCCACGCGTGATTGTAACTCAGCACCTCTCAGCTCCTTTTCCTGGCCAGCGCCTGTGCTGGGTTTGGCCTGGTTTCCAGTTGCAGGTCTCTGCTGTCTGAACTGCAAGTTTGCCCCCATGCTGACTGGAGAGGTCCCCTTGCTCCCACTGATCACTCTGGGCGCCCCCGCTGGACGGAGTGTGGGACCTGGGACACCTTCCCAGGCCGGATCCTCAAAGGGAGAGGAAGAGAAGCAGGCTCTTGTACTCTTTGCTTCAGAGAAAAGTTGAAAAGCTTGATGAAAACCACCTCGGGTTCATTGCCTAACTTTCAAGTTGTCTTCTGATCCATTTGTCACTGTAGAGATCAGACAGCCGACGTAGAAAGCTGCACAGGCATTGTCTTTAGAAATACTAGCCCGTTCTTTTACCTGTGGTACATCAATGTGCTCTGCTTGCTTTAGTTCCTCATTTATATACCATTGACCTTGCAAGGGGTGTGCTTCAAAAACTTTGCAAAATTAAAATGACAAGGAATCTAACTGGGAACTCTTTTGAAGCCCCCTCATATATAATTAAGCATAACAAGTTGTCTTTTTCTCATGGATAACGTGGGTGACATAAATTGCGTTTTCAGATTTGTCTTGATTTGGTTTCCTGGTTCAACTGTGACAGTCTTCAATCTTATGTCAACACTACTGAGAATAAGGATCAATTTCTTCGCACTTTCCATAAGCAGGTCTCGCTAGCTCTGAAATTATTCACTTCAATAATTCCATCAAAGATGTCCGCTTTTGGTAGGCACTGGAGTTAAATGCTGGCTTGAATGACACCCACAGAATACCCTAGTTGTTGCACTGTTGAAACCCCGGTTGTAGCCACTGTGTTAATACATCCTCTACTGCACTGAGCCTGATGGCCCTTCCTGGTGGCCTTGTGGTTACATACTGACCTGCTAACAGTAAGGTCAGCAATTCAAAACCATCAGCCGCATCACAGGAGAAAGAAGAGGCTTCCTATTCCTGTAAAGCAGTCCAGTCTCAGAAACCCACAAGGGCAATTCTACCACATCCATGAGGATCACTTTGAGTTGGAATTGACTTGATGGCTATGAGTTGGTTTGGGATGGTCTCTCGTGTTTAGAAAGTAGGTACATGAAATGATTGCTGAGGTTATTGGATCCTGTAACCTTCCTCGTAAAATCATAATTTCATGAAAGCTGCCTTTTTAACAAGAGATTTCTACCTCGTTCTAAATAAGATGTCTATCAAAAGAGGCCAGCTTCTGATACATACATTACGGGTTCAACAGGCTCAGTTGTAGAGCGATAATTATTATTTATTATATTAAAGATAGAGCATGAGAGAGAGAGAGAAACAATAAGAGTCAGACACATTTCACATTTCACATGCTCACCTCCGCCCCGCGTGGTGGTCCTCATCATTACATGATGAGGGAAAGAAGCCGAGAGCGTACTTTAATTTTCCCCATTTAGATAACCTTATGGGAGACACATGAGCTCTATCATCACTGAACAGGACATGTAGCAAGAGAGGGCTATCATAAGGGCTATATGGTGACAATAGCTTAGGGCTGCCTGCGTGACTAAGGGGAGAGGGATGTGATAAGGGAAGACCTTGGACTCCTGGGGGTAGATCCGTCATGTTAGGAATCACTGACAATGGCCCTTGAATCCTGATCACAGGCCTGGAGGGAAGTGAACCATCATCCTAACAGCAGGCGAGTCTGCTTTACCATGAGTCACGCAAAGGCCTCAGATAACTGGGAGCTTCAGGGAGAATAGCTACCTTAACTTGCACACTAAATGCTGGTGAGTAGGTTGCTTAATGTTTTGGAGTATGTAATTGTGAAAAAGTCCTGTCTTCATCCCACAGATGTCAGTCAGTATGTTTCATATCCTGGGGCAGAGGGGACTAGGAGTCTTGATGGAAATCCTTGTCGTGATACATCATCTGTTCTGGAAAGAAGCCCTGGGCCACTGCAGGCAGGTGCATCACCTTCAGGGAAGCCACTGTGTGGCATACATCTGACACGCCATCCACCTCTGGGAAGAGCCCTGAATTGATTAAGTCTCAGCGGAAGCCTTCTATCACAATACTCCTCCCATATATGTGCCCCTGCAAAAATAAGCACAGTCAATAAGCCCGGCATCTGTCACACTGGGAGTGTGTTGCTGGCGTTTGTGTCCTGCTTGTGTTGGGGATCGTGAATTGGCAGAACGTTACCTGTGGAAGGCAGAGAAATCCGCAGTGAGTTGGACATAGGAGCCACACCAATTATGAGACAGAGGAAGTGCCAGCCTGGGAACATCAAAGCCAAACAGAGGGGGAAGCACCTGGTCTATGGGGCAGGCAATGAGGTTCAGTGTTCAGAAGGCCAAATTTGAAATATTGTCTGAGAAACTTTTAGCATTACCAAAACTATATTGAAACTGCATTTTACAAAAAAAAAAAAAAAAAAAAAAGCCTAGGAAGCTGTATAAAAATACTATGATTACCATGGACAGAATAGCATGTTCTCTCAAACATAAAACATCTACTCTGTGCTTTTGCATCTACTTGCAATCCCTCTTCTTAAAATAGCTGCCATTCTAAGTACTTTGAATACATCTCAAACCCACACCCACCGCTAAACTGTTACTGTGTGTTCCCTACCAACAGCTCTCATAGAGCACTCGCCCTCACCCCCAATGAAGCCAACTACCTTCACACCGAGTTGAACTCACAGCAACTCGATAAGGCACAAGTTGCAGGAAAGCAAAAGGAAGACAAGTTTTTCCCTCCAGTGGTTCATGCTCCAGGGGCAGGCGGAGCCTCCAACAAGGATGGGCAGACGAACAGGGGCAGGGATGGAGTTTGGTGGTATAGTGGTTACTCGTGAAGGCTGCTAATCACAAGGTCAGCCCTTGGAAACCAGTTCAACCGTGTCCTGTTAGGTCATCCTGCGTTGGAATCAATTCCTTGCCATTGAATTGTTGTTGTATCGTTTGCTGTCTCATTTGTTTGTAAATGACAAGAGTGAGCCTTGAGATGTGGGAAGGAAAGCAGCATGTCAAAGATGAGGTTGGGCAGGTCAACCAGAACCTTACGTGAGAACTGAGACCTAACTTTATACATGCATTAGCATGACATTGAAGATTTGAGGTGAAAAGTCATCACTCTTTAGGAATATCCTAAGGAAGGAAAATCAAGAAGCAGGCAGATCAATAGGAAGGTTTGGCGATTGTCCAGGCTGAATTCAGTTCTGGTCAAAGATTTCTTGAACATGGTATATAGTTCCAAGAAGAAGTCAGGCAGACAAGACCAGATATGGCCACTTGGGTACTCAGTAGTGCAGTCCAGGGTGCTAGGGGTGAGGGTGGGGGCAACACAGATAGGTCCCTAGGCAGTGGTGTTAGAGAAGGAACAAATCAACAGGTATTTCAGGTGCAGAAAAATGAAACTTAGTAACTGACCACACTTAGGACTGGAGGGCAAGAGAGGGTTTGAGATTGCTTCCTGGGTTTCACGCCTAGGCCTGTTGCCATCAATTAATATAGGGCCACAAGAATGAGAAGTTCGCAGCATCTACTACCTCCCATTGCTTCCCGACACCTAAAAAACGAGGTCTGCAGGGGAAAAGTATAACAAATTTAAAAAAGCATGATCATCATCTACTGGGCTTGTATTTAGAAGGAAGAATCTATTGCAGAGCACCTAAGTTATAGCCGTCAGTTCATTTATCAGTCTGTCGTGGATCGGTGGGTCACACACTACCTACTAGCCACAAGGTCAGTGACTCTAGCCCACCAGTCACTCCTTAGGAGAAAAATGAGGCTGTCCACTGCTGTCATGATTTAACACACAGTCCTGTAGGGTCACTGTGAACATGAGTCTGCATAGGACCAGATGCAAACTAACATCTTGGGAAGAAATCCCCTCATGATGCAGGAGGACAATGCTTTCTTTCTTTCTTTTTTTTGTGGGCATCCCATCCCTCTGATGGGAGTAGGAGGCCCAGTCTTGCTTCTGGAGAGCTGCTGCTGGATATGAACCACCAACCCTGTGGGCTGCAGTCCCGCACACAACCACTACGCCACCGGGGCTCAGCCTGAGGACAATGCTTTTTAAAGGTAACCTACTGCCAAGTTATTTTCCCCAACAAGAGCAGATCCCAAAGAAACACCAGCAACACACTACCTCGAGGACAGAGTAGAACTGCCCTGTGCACTTCCAGGATTGTGCCTCTCTATAGGAGTAGAAAGCCTCATCTTTCTCTTGGGGAGCAGCTGGTGGTTTCAAACTGCCGACCTTGCAGCTCACAGCCTAACCGGTAACCTTTCACCACCAGGACACCTCTAATTGGCCTCACAAGAGAAAGACTGTGACATCTAGTAGATGTGTGACACAGATGACCAGGTAGGTACAATACCTATCCTGCAAATGGCATGATGATGTTAATATGTATTTGTGAAAGCCTCACATATTTCCTGTTATGAAATCGGATCTGAGTAACTTCATTACTTTCAAATATAAAGAGATGCTGAATTGAACCATAAAACTCCCTGTTCTTTGGTTCTATATCCACTTTAAAAAGCGTTCTCGGGCTGAGCCCCGGTGGCGTAGTGGTTGTGCACGGGACTGCAGCCCACTGGGATAGAGGTTCAATTCCAGCAGTGGCTCCACAGGAGCAAAGGTTGGGCCTCCTACTCCCACCATCAGAAGGCAGTGATGCCCCCCAAAAAACAAAACAATGAAAAAAAAAAAGCATTCTCAGTTTTGGGGCCATATTGAGAATCCCTGAGAATGCTGTGGAATGTGTTGACAATCATTATTCTGCTGTGAGTGCTTTCCGGGGTGGGGCGGGGGCGGGGGAAGGGGGAGGCGGCGGTGACGGCTGTCAGGATGTCTGTGGATGTCACCTGCTAGTATTGCAACATTGGGCCCTGAAAGCCCTCTGTGTCTTGCATGGTTCTCATCCCTATGCAGTGCCACCCTTCACAACACCAGCTCCCACCCCACAGGACACTTGGACTCAAGGAGAGGCAGGGGCAGCGGCAGCCTGGTAAAGTCCACCTTGACACTGTTGCCACAAGGTCTCAGTAAGGAAATTCCTTTGGATGGTGTTTGAAACAGATTTCCCTTGAGCCCATCCATCTTTGAACTTCAGTTTCTCCTGCCTGTCTTACTGGGATGTTGTCATGATAGGTGAGGTGGGAATTATAGAAGCTTACTCTTCAAAAATGGTGACCGTCATTTCCATAAGAGGTGTGAGCACCTCACTGGCAAGCATGTTTCACAGGTGATGATAATAAGAACTAAAATCCTAGTATGTCTTTTCCATTTTAAATGGTTTCTGTGGAAGCATTTGGTGGGCACTTAGTGTCAGGCAGGAGCTCTGGTGGCATAGTTGTTGCATGTTGGGCTGCTAACCCCAAGGGCAGCAGTTCAAAACCACCAGCCACTCCATGGGAGAAAGCTGAGGCTTTCTACTCCCATAGAGTTACAGCCTTGGGAGCCTTGAGTGGGCATTCCTGTGGGGGCACTGTGAGTCAGAATCGACTCAGTAGCCTCAAGTTTGGGTTTTTGAGATGTGCCCCCTGTACACACAGATGAATGGCACGGTCTCCCACAGCACACATTCTCACACTTCCATCTCGAGAAACCGAGTCATGTCCATCACCTGTGGCTTTAAACATGAAACCACATAGAAGTGAACCGAATAAGTCTCCATGAACAGCATCCCCAGGAATGAGGTTTTTAAATGCTGTCCTTAGGAACTTTGCCACTGAGTTAGGGTTCAACATTATCATTATTTACTGAAAAACTCCTCTGGTTCTGAAGGAATTGACAGTTCACTGAGGGTCCATCCCTGAAAACCCCGCCATCTCTTGCTGAAACAAGTGTACTCTGCTGGCTTCATTGGCCCAAAGGTGAGCAGAGCAGCTTCCTCAGAAGCGCTATGGATTTGACTGGTCAGTCTTGGGAGTGTCAGTCCACTGTCCTGTGTCTCATCTGTTTTCACCAGAATACAGATGCCCCAGCTGGGTGGGCATGAGCCATCAAGTCTATGTTCTCATTGGTCAGGAAGCTGAACGTCAGGGGTCCAGGGAAAGACTTCCTCTCTTTCAGCCTGTAGGGGAAGGTCTTGGTTCCTTTATAGCTTGTTTCTTGGGCGATCTCTTGTGGCATGGCATCTCTGCTGTCATCTGGGCTTGCTTGTTGGTTGCTCCATCTGCTGTCTGCATAGCTCAAAAGATGACCTAAGCCGTACTTAACACGGCCTTATTGACATCACTAAAGAAACCCCTTCTCAAGTGGACAGGTATTCGGGTTAGGATCTACAATGAATGTCTTTCAGACAGTTCAGTCACAAACAATAGCAAAAGGAATATAGTCAAGTCAATCGAGTAGACTCACTATAAAAATCGAGCAAAACTCATTTTTTTAAGGTTATTTTATTGGGGGTTATTTCAGCTCTTAAAACAATCCATACATCAATTGTATCAAGCATATTAGTACATATGTTGCATTCATCATTTTTAAAACATTTTCTTTCTACTTGAGTCCTTGGTATCAGCTCCTACCCTCGCCTCTACTTACCCCCTCAAGAACCCTTAATAAATTAGCAATTGTTATTTTTATATCTTACACCATTCACTGTTTCCCTTCACCCAAGTTTCTGATGTCCATCTCCGGTTGAGGGGGAGTGGGGGATAATACATTGATCATTGTGATCATTTTCCCCTCCCTCCCCTCCTTCCTCCACCTACTGGTATCACTACTCCCATTTCTGATTCTGAATTCTGTGTATCATAAGCTCTTATTTGTACCAGTGAATATGCTCCAGTGTAGGTAGAACTGAAAGGCAGGACTGGGGTCATAGTAGTGGGGGGTGAGGAAGTCTCAAAGAACCAGAGGAGTATTGTATTTCATCAGTGCTACACTGCACCCTGCTTGACTCATCCCTTTCTTATAAACCTTATGTGAGGAGATATCCTATTGTCTACAGATGGATTGTGGGACTCTGCCAGGACCCCTCTCATGCTCAACAATATGTTTTTGTTTGTTTTGCGGAGTAAAGTTTTTCAGAATTAAATTAGAACTGCAACTTTGTGTCATTAGTGGTGGAGGGGTGGGAGTCAACCATCGAGAATCCGTAGACTATTTTAAGAAATAATAAGAATATAGAATACTATTAGGCTTTCTGAATGAGTCTGTCTGCTGTTGAGTCAATTCTGAGTCATACCGACCTTATAGGACAGAGTAGAACTGACTCTGGGATGCTAAGACATTTATAGTCTCTACTGAAATAAAGAGCCTCATCTTTCTCCAGTGGATCATGGTTTCAAACTCATGACCTTGCAGTTAACAACCTACGGCGTCACCCACTACATCACCAGAGATCTTGGTCAGAAGCTGGTGCTGGGAAATTCTTTGATGATATGTGGTGGGGGTCCTAGGACTGTATGTGAAACAAAACTATCTTGTCCCATGACAGAAATGTCCTCCCTGGCTTTTTGATTGTTGTGTGTGTGTGTGTGTGGGGGGGGGGGGGGGTTCTCCCTCTTACCCATCATGTGTATTTTTTGCCTTTATACTAATATGATCTTATCCTTACCACCTTAGTGCAATTTGTTCTTCACTTTCTCTGTTGGATTTTCCAGCTGTGAAGCATAGGAGGGAGGGACGAAGGGATGATGACAGTAACTGATAGGAGATGTTGTAGGGAATGCAAGAGTGGGGGGTGGGGAGGAGAGAGGAATTTGGGAAATGAACAGTGAGGGTGAGAGGGGGAGGAGCACTGGAACTGACAGATTTCACTGCTTACTTTGAAGGTGATATGACCTTATAAGGCTCTGAGATAGATGTGGTGATTGTACAACTCCCCTTGATGTGATCGAACTGTTCAATTACATGATGTGTGAATTACGTACCAATAAAACTGTTGGAAAACAAAAAACTTAGTCATCAAGTTAGTGTTGACTCGTAATTATCCACTGTGAATTCCCAAAACTAATTGTTTACAAAAATCGAAAGCCCAGTCTTACCTCTATAGAGCTGCTGGGGGCTTTGAACTGCCAAACAGGCGCTCTGTAGCCCAATGAGCAAGCACACCACCAGAAAAGTGCCATACATCTGAAACCTCAGTAAAAAGAGTGGGAAGAATGGTCGTGTGCTTCACACACTCACTGACGGCCACTGAGCCCATCCTGATGCATAGGGACCCTGTAGGACAGCGTAGACCTGTCCCTGTGGGGTCCTGACACGAACTCTTTATAAGAGTGAAAGCCTCACGTCTCTCCCATGGAGAAACCAGTGGTTATGAACTGCCGACCTTGCAGTTAGCAGCCCAGTGCATAACCACTATACCACCGGGGCGCCTTGGCTGTAGCACAGCCTTTGGAATTGGACAAACCATCCATGTCATGTGATGACCACTCCATTACTATGACAACAACTGCTGCTGCTGAAGTCTGAATAAGAATTTAAAATGATAGCAAAAATATCAAATGGTAGTAGAGCTGCCAGCAAGGCAAGGCCCTCACCCAGTGGCGGTACTTTTATGTAAGTGCTCTGCAGCTAGGGCCTGGGCCATGCTGTGATGGTCCTGGTGGTGGCCGAGTGGTGGCTGCATTCACACCATGCTGGGGTTCTGTTGGCACCAGGACGGACCTCCAGCCTGTTCGGTGGGGGCATTTCCGGGTAGTTGGTGGGATGCAGCACTCTTCACAGCACAAATGAGAGTGCTTCCTGTTCCATCATTAATGTGAGAGAAGTAGATGTGTGAATCTGTGATATGTATGCATTGACTGAGGAGCTAAACTTACTAAAGTATGTGTTTATTATTTTTTTCTTCAAAACCATTTTATTGGGGGCTCATCCAGGTATGCCATCCCATAATTTAATTGCATCAAACAGTATTGACAACTGCTATGACAATCAGCTTCAAAACATTCTCTTCCTTCTGCACCTCCTTTGAAGATCAGCTCCCCTTTACTGCCAACGCCCCCCCCCCCATGTGTTTATTATAAACGAAAATAAATCATCTCTTTTCCTGGATTTCCCTAACACTCATTTTCTGATTTTTTTCTTCCCTTAGCTGGATGGTGAGCCCTGGCCTCTCCTAAGTCACAGATGAGGCCTTGCCTTTTTAGTTATTTGTCTTCTTTATCCAAATACCTAGAGAGATTTGTTTTTTAAGTGTAAAGACCTCAAATTGTAATTGTGTTTACTTAACACAGCCTTCTGTTATATAACAAGCTGCTATTCACCACTCATAGCCAATTAGGAAGGAAAATATCTTGTGCCGCTAATCGTAATTCCCATTATAAAGCAATTAATAGTGAGAGTCATTGTTGAGCAGTACCATGCATCAATCTAGCCATCTCCCCCCTTTAAGCACCAGAAAAGTGGATTTCCACCAGGGACCCAGGGAGGAAGGTGAGAGACAGAATCTGATCACAGCCCAGTTTATGAATGGCTTCTGAAAACATTATAAATATGGACCCCAAAATAACATCATTGACCTGCTACCTCTGAGGGTTTGAGTTATTCTCCAGGAGCTGTGACTCCACACCGTGTGTGCCTTAATAGTTGCTCATCAGACAGGAATTTAATCTTTATTCTGTTTTCAACAGTCATTATAGAGCAGTGGTTCTCAACCTTCTTTATGCTGCGACCATTTAATAGTTCCTCATGTTGTGGTGACCCCCCCAACCATAAAGTTATTTTTGTTGTCACTTCATAACTGTAATTTTGCTACTGTCATGAGTTGGACACCCCCCGGAAGAGGGTTGTTAGACCCCAAAGGGGTCATAACCCACAAGTTGAGAACCGCCGTTATAGCGGAGTCTTATGCTCACAGTCAAGATTAGCTTGTAAATGAGGGCATCCGATGGTGTGAGTATTGGCACCCCTTCAACAGCATGTGCCAGGTATCCACCAAAAGCAAGGCGAGATTCCATTTACAACCAGGGAGCCCGCATCATTCTACAACCAGCCAACCCACTCCCTGCGGTCAACCGAGACCAACTCACTGCGGCCCTTTAGGTCAGAGTGCAACTGCTCCTGTGGGTGGCCAGGGCTGCCAGTCTTTAGGGGAGTAACATGCTGCCTCACTCTCTTGAGCAGCAGCTGGTGCATTTGAACTGCTGACCTTGAGATTAGCAGTTCAGTGCATAGCCCACCATGCCACCAGAGCTGCTCGTGTCACACAGGGGCTCCAAAAAGCTTGTGGAACATTTTTACTCTTTTTGGTACAGTTTCAGGTTTTTTCCCCCATAAACTTTTTGAAGATCCTTACCACTCAATTTATGTTCTAAATTGAGTTAGGGATCCTCAAACTTTTTTTTTTGGGGGGGGGGGGGGTGGACATCACTGCCCTCTAGTGGTCGTGGGAGCTACCCAGCGCTGCTCCTGAGAGCCACCGCTGGATTTGAACCGCCAAGCCCTCGGGCCGCAGTCCCGCACTCAACCACTTATGCCACCAAGGCTCAGTCCCCTCAAACTTTTTAAACAGGAGGCCAGTTCATTGTCCTTCAGACCATTGGAGGGCCGGCCAGTTCATTGTCCTTCAGACCATTGGAGGGCCGGACTATAGTTTAAAAAAACAAAATCTATGAACAAATTCACTGCGGGCCTGGGATGAGTGGTCGGCTGATAAGCAGGACAGCTGCAGTGGCAAAACAACCGACGGGCCCGATAAATGCCCTCAGTGGAACACATGTGACCCTCAAGCCGTAGTTTGAGGACTCCTGCACGCGCACGCGCGCGTGTGTGTGTGTGTGTATGTGTCTCGACGGGGGGAGGGGGTTGTCAGCATATCCAAGAGCTAGTAGCAGAAATGCAATATTATTCATCAGGCGCATGGCATCAGAAAATGGGTGGCTGACCAGTGAAACAACAGCTAACTTGCAGCATCCCTTACACTGAGTCGGGTGTGCCCATTCCATCGCAGCCGCTTGTACTAGGCCAGGAAACTGTGAGGGAACCACGGGTTGGTTGCCTGTGCATCTGCCAGGGTGTGCAAGGTGTTGTGCTAGATGCTGCAGAACGGGAAGATGAAAACAACCAAGACCTTGGCATTGAACAGTCTACCTCCTAGCCGGAAGCTAGCAGAAGTTCACAGATAAACTGTTACCAGCTGAAAAGTGCTTAAGAAGTCCCAGTGATTCAAGGTCAGGAAGCAAGAAATGATTCCCAGCTGTGGTTCAAGGCCTCAAAGTCGAATAAGATTGGGACCTGCAGAAAAGAAGAGAAAGCATGCCAGACCTAGGAAAAAAGAGGGAATGGTAGAAACAGGAAAGAAATTGAGAGGGTGAACACAGTCCATTCCTGGTGAGAGTGGAAGGTGAGTGGAAGCAGAGGGAAGGAAGTTGGAAAGAGAAACTGAGGCCAAATCCTGCATGGGAAAGGTTCTGCAGGTGAGGGGATTTAAGGGAGAGAATGCCAGGATTGAAGTTTAATGAGGTAACAGTATCCTAGAAGAAAATTGAGTCAGGAGGCACACGTTCTTGCCAAAGCAAGAGATTATGAAAACCGACACTAGATTTTAATGCTGCGCCCCTGTTGAGGAAGTGAGGCAGAAGGAGGTCCCTGCAGTTAGGGAAATGGGACCTAGCAGGTTATAGAAGAGTCTCACTGGCAGGTTGCCTTGTGCTCCAGCTCTGATAAAGGCCAATCCGGACTTCAGGGACAGACCACCCAGCAAAGTGTGGAAGGCGCCAGTGACAGTGCAGACAGGAGATCTAAGACCATAGCTGGGGCCCAAAGCACACGGAAACTGAGCTTTAAGGCCGGGATTCAAGGCACCAAAAGCCTTCAAGAAAGGAGTTTAGAGACACATGGTCGGGAGCAAGTCAGACCCTTTGGAATCAAGGCTCCAGGATGACTTACGGCCTGCATGATGAGAAGAGAAATTCAAAAGGAGACTGAATCCCACAAAGATGGAGAC